>WNWK01010394.1:0-70407 GCA_009830355.1 Cherax destructor | reverse complement strand
AAGCGGTGCCCCGGGGGTCGTCCTGGGCCCCAGTGTTTTCCCCCTGGAAAAAGAAATACATGAGGACGGGATGACTCAGAAGTGTTCTATTCGCGGATGATGAAAAATAATAGGAGAATCACATCGGAAGAGGACCAGGCAGGGGCCAAAAGACCTGGAAAACCCCTCGACATGGGGTCTCCCAACTTTCCCGAATTCAATCCCTCCAAATGCAAAGTCATGAGGATCGGAGAAAGGGCAAAGAAGACCGCTGACAAGAAAAACCCGGGGCGGACAAAGGCTACAAACCTCGGCAAAGGAAAAGCCTTTGGGGGAAGGAGAACCCGCAAGTCTCCGGAGGCAAAATCAACCAGATAACTGCGGCAGAAAAAGGGTGTGGGGGCAAACCTTAGATTAGCGTTCCGTTACCATAACAAGGAATCGTTCAAGACACTGTATCCCGGGAAAATCAGGCCCATACTAGAAATGCAGCACCAGTCTAAAAACCCCACCTTTTAAGCACGAAAGGGAAAACCCAAAAGAAAGTGAAAAAGGTTTGGGACAAGGGGTTCCACAACTCGGGGGCCCGTCTTTAAAAAAGGTTGGGGGGAAAAAGGGGGCAAACAACACTGGGGGAAAAAAAGGGGGGAAAAGGGGGAATGATAACGACATACAAAATACTGGGGGACAAGGTAGGGGAAAGGGGTTTTCCCAAAAGGGGGAAACAGAAAAAAGGGGGGCAAACGGGGAACTGAAGACTCGGGTGATCAAAGGGAAACCCGGGAAAATTTCAGGTGTCAGCACACACACACTACACACACACACAAAAAAACACACCCCCCCAAAACACTAAAACACACACATAAAACACACTAAAAACACACACACACACACACACACACACACCCCCCCACATACACACAAAACACTACACACACACACACACACACACACTAAAAACACACACACACACAAAAACACACACACACACCCCCACACAACACCCCCCCCAAAACACACACACACACACACAACACACCCCTTTCACACACTACACACACACACACACACCCCACACACACACATTTAAAAACACACCCCAAAACACACACTACAAAAAAACACAAAAATTTAAAAACACCCCCACACACACACACACACACACACACCTAAAACACACACACTTAAAACACACACTAAAACACACACAAATCTTGTTCCTGGTTACTTTTTTGGTGAAAATCTCATCTTTTGAGAGGGGTTGAGGTTGTTTTTGTGGTGTTTTTTTGTGTGAGTGTTGTTTTTGGTGTTTTGTGTTGTTTTGGAGTCACAATGAGTGTTGTTTAGTGTTTTGTGGAGTCGGGAAAGTGTTGTTTAGTGTTGTTGTGGAGTCACAATGAGTGTTGTTTAGTGTTGTTGTGGAGTCACAATGAGTGTTGTTTAGTGTTGTTGTGGAGTCACAATGAGTGTTGTTTAGTGTTGTTGTGGAGTCACAATGAGTGTTGTTTAGTGTTGTTGGGGAGCCCAAAAGAGTGTTGTTTGTGTTGTTGGGAGCCCTGAGTGTTGTTTAGTGTTGGGGAGTCACAATGAGTGTTGTTTAGTGTTGTTGTGGAGTCACAATGAGTGTTGTTTAGTGTTGTTGTGGAGTCACAATGAGTGACTTATCTAGGGACACCAGTGTTATTATTATTCTTAACTTCTGGTCTTTAGCCTAAACCAAGATAGAAATCGTCAGTGAGGAAACAAGACTATTTTTTTTAATGTGTGTGTTAAAGCGGCAAAGTTGGTGTATATGTAGGTCCGCAGGCAGTAACAGTCTGCTTGGTCATGTGGTTACAGGGTAAGCCTGACTGTGAGATGATAAAAACATAATAAACCGGTCCACGGGTATGTTCTTTTTCTTTGCTTATTTTTTTTAAGGCTGCTAGGTGAAGGGGTGGGTCCTCCCATTGTTGCCGGTCATCGCTTGTGCGGTGCCAGGTGCGCACCCGCGAAAAATGGCCCTTTGTATTGAACAATATTGGATCCAACAGCTGTGTGCAGTTACCCTGTTCCATTTGAGTTACATTGGGGGAACAAAAGCTAGTTATGATCTCCTGTCATGCTCAGTTACACAAGATGGGTTACATAACTCATGTAATGAAGTAAGTGTGTCAGCATGAGCTTGGAGACTTAGGTGAGGATATCGTCTAGTCTTCCTTTGTAATTTCAGTAGCTACAGCAGCAGCTTCATAGGTTTTTCTTCAGTAGGCTTAGAATTATTATTATATGACATTTAATAGCTCCGAGGACAGCCTTTTCCACATACGTGGGAAATGAAATTAATGATACCATCACAGATAGAGGAGAGAGTGTGGGGGAAAGGAAGTCAGTGTATCATTTTTACCAGAGAGAAACAGCGGAGGGCTAAATATTTTGTTGATATGTTGTAGGTAAGAAGGTCACATTGGTGCTGTGTATAACACTCAAATAATATGAGGAAAATGATGCTGGTCTGCGTAATGCAGCAACAAATTATGGATATGTGATACAATAATCGTAGCTGGTGTTTTATAAGCCTCATCGTATGACATGTAAAAGAAATGGTGAGCGCTGGGGTCACAACGGAAGGGATCCGGGTTTGATTCCCAGGCAAGGCGAGACATGGAGTAAGTCTTCTTACACCTACTGCCTCAGACTACTTAGCAGTTAATAGGTGTTAGTAAACTTTTATGGCTAACATCTTGGGGCAAGTGGTTATAATAAGGAAAGGACAGCGCTTCGAAATGAGCTTTTACCTGAAGGAGGCTTCCGGGGGTCAGCGCCCCCGCGGCCCGGCCTCCGTGGTGGGTTAAGGCCTGATCAACCAGGCTGTTGGCTGTACGCACTGCACCATACGAACCACAGCCTGGCTGGTCAAGAACTGATTTGAGGAACTTGTCGAAGATGGCCAGAGGTTTGTAACTTAGATGGTAATTCCTCTTATGTACGTTGGGAGGGCGTTAAAAAATCTGGTACCTCTGAGATACTTTTTCTCTCTTAATTTACTCAATGGTTCAGCATCTTTTGTGTTCCAGCATGGAGACTTGAGAATATCATCAATGGTTCAGCATCTTTTGTGTTCCAGCATGGAGACAAGTGACTTGAGAATATCATCAATGGTTCAGCATCTTTTGTGTTCCAGCATGGAGACAAGTGACTTGAGAATATCATCAATGGTTCAGTATCTTTTGTGTTCCAGCATGGAGACAAGTGACTTGAGAATATCATCAATGGTTCAGTATCTTTTGTGTTCCAGCATGGAGACAAGTGACTCGAGAATATCATCAATGGTTCAGCATATTTTGTCTTGCAAATTCAACAGTGTAAAAGAATCGTCATTGGGGTGTTAAATCAGAACGTGAAGGAAGACTTTTGCCATAGAGGTATAACATGTTAACTGGTTGATTATACTTTGACCTTGCTTCTTGCCGCGGCCTAGGACTTTATTCAGTCATGCCAGCTGGTGATAAATTGACATGTATTTAGTCTAACCTTGTTCAAGCTTTAAATTTATTATAATATTGATGATAAAAGTACGTTACATTTACTCCAGTATTTATAGTTACACTAAAAATTAATTTTTGTATCCAAGCTTTGGTAAATCAGTATCATAGAGAGGAAAACTTAGAGAACTAATGTCGAAATTGTTAATGAAAATTGTGTATACTTTTAAATGCAATCACTGAGGAGGAGAAGTGGAATCAAGAATATAATGTTTGTTGAGGACAGTGTTGCAAGACTGCAACAACACAGGAAGCCTCCAGCACAACACACTTCACACACATCAAGATTAGTCCATGTAAGACCTGGAGAGAGCCTCGAGAAATAAATATAAAGAGAATGAAAAATTTAAAAAGTTACAATATGAAAGCCAACCCTAAATATTTGTATGTGTTGTGCGTAACAAGATATTCATAATAAAATAATGTCATAATAAAGGCATAAATAATGAGGATGTTATAGTGAACATGACGGTGTTGACTGCAATAAAATCGTGCAAGAACCTAATTGAGACTTCCGTTCAGTGGTGTTGAGCAGCAAAACTCAGTGTGTATTCAACTTGAACAATAATTACATAAACTGGGATCAAACCAGTCATGACCTTACTGAAATATGCTGCGCAAAATAGTATGAGTTAGACCAGTGTGTTGAGGAATGAGTCAGCGGCACTAGAAGTGTCCTCTAGACTCATACCATTAAGAAAAAAAGGAAGGAAAGATGCAAGTCAGAGACGCTTCTTCACAGGCGAAGACGAATCATCATTTAGGAACGAAAATAAACACTGGTTAGAGATGGAAAGTATTTAGATCAAATTGAATGCACCAGAATCTAGAGCAAAAACCACATCAAGTATGGGGTCTTTACGTAAATGAGAGAGAACTTACATTGATGACAGAGAAATAAGCAAAATTCTGAATCCACACTGACTGTTCAGTGAGCTGTAGTCAAACTAATGATTGGCCTGAAATCTGAACACTGAAATTACTTCCTACGAAAGCATGAGTATCGACAGGTGCTGCAAAATACCTTCAGTGAAATGCAAGGATTGAGTACATTAAAAGATAATTCACTGAGTGTAAAGGGACCAAAACTTTTCAACAGCCTCCTTTTATACATAAAGGGAATTATCAACAACCCCCCTAGCTGTCTTCAAGTGGGTACTCGATAAGTTTCTCAATTTAGTCTCTGATCAGCCGAGCTGTGGTGCTTACGTCTTATTGCAAGTGGTTAGCATCAACAGCCTCAGTCAGATGTCCTGATGTGGGACCGGTCCGCGGGATCACCCTCGCAATTGTCTTCAGGTAACCTTCACGAAGATTATTATCTTCGTGAAGGTAGGCTGCCTGCACTTTTAACGGCCTCTGGCGTTTCGCTTGATTCAAAGTATTTTTTCTAAAGAACATTGAGTGTTGCTAGTAATAACACTTTGCATTTTTTTTTAAATAGTGAGTTTGAGGAGTCAGTCGTAGGTGCTGCCTACAGGACACATTATCTGTTTCTCTTTCGAAATCATAAGAATTTGTGTTGATAACAATATATATATAATGTGTAGTGTAGGCAGAGTTAATGATGAAAGTCTGTGTGTTTAACTTCGTGTCAACTGGATTGCTAAACACTGACACATGCTGTTCTTTCTTGATTTCGTTCATTTTCCGTCCTTGGTATATGAAACTTCACTGAGTGGAGGCCAGTGTTGGAAGAACTTTTGAACTTTGATTTTGCATGAGTTTTTTTTTTTTTTAATGGATGTTTGGTTGGTTTTATTTTTCTTGTAACTGATATGACTGCTTTGTTCATGCTCTGTATCCATGATGTTTCCCTGTATGTTTTTTTTGAGCAGTTCTGCAGTCTGTTTTCCTCTGTAAAGTCTTCTACGTTCTTTTTCTATGATCTTTTAGGCTTTCTTAGCGTAAACTATTTTATAGAAGCCTTATATGCTGGTGCATTCAGGTTTTCCTTGCATTGAAAGACTACTCTTGATTCCTTCCTAGGTAATGTTTTAAAGTTTATTTAATGTCAGTCAGTTTTTTTTACTGTAAAAATTAAATTTATTAAGCATTCTTTCTTATTGTTTTTTTGTTAGGTTATTCACACATGAATATATGCGTGTTCACTGTTCAGTGAGCTTGTTATCCGAGCGTACATGAGGTTATGGCAGTAATTACTTCCTTATAAATCATGTCTTGCATATTTTCCATTCCATTAGATTCTTTTATCTAATGTTTAAATGTAAACTTTTCACAGTGTTGCATTGTTCGGTATAAGAACATAACTATTCGTAAAGCTTTTTAAGAAGCTAGCTTCAGTATGTCATGATAGGCAGGTCGTAATCAAACCAAGCCTTCTCACTCATAAACCATACCACGGGTGGGGTTCGAACCCGCGGTCAGAGAGTCTCAAAACTCTAGACCGTCGCGTAAGCCACTAGGCCAGCTAGCTTCAATAAGATTCATCCAACTAGGTGGACGGCTTTGAGGGGGACTTGAGCTAGAGTTCGTCACGGCCATGCTAGCGGGAGATTCGTCTGTAAAAACTTGCATTTGTGGACACAGTGGTGCCTATGCTAACCTTCCTATGGTGTAGAAATATACCTAGTTGGATGAATCTTATTGAAGCTAGCTGGCCTAGTGGCTTACGCGACGGTCTAGAGTTTTGAGACTCTCTGACCGCTGGTTCGAACCCCACCCGTGGTATGGTTTGTTTGCAATCGTGTCATTACGCCTTCTCACTCGTGTATGTGTCTAACTTATTTTTAAAGCTCACCAAAGTTTTAGCTTTCATGACCCTACTTGGCAGATTGTTCCACTGATCGACAGCTCTGAGATCCTGTACGTTCCTACGTCCTTTCTAAATCTATCTAATTTAAATCGGTTATTTCGAGTTGGTTGTTTATTCAATATCCTAAAATGTACTTTATTTATATCGCCTCTGTTTATGTCTGTCTTACACTTGTTTGCCTTAATCATATCTCCCCTTATTCTGTCTCAAGAAGGTGAAGGTCCAGAGCTGTCTGTCTGTCCTGGCATGTGCTTGTTGGGCTGAAGTAGTTCTTCCTGGTACTATTTCTTGTGTGGGGAAAAAACTTTTCTCCACTAGTGGCGAAACATTTTCTTTAAATAAATGACCTGATCTGTACATAAATATCTTTTTCTCCTCATATTGTTAGTATCACAATACCATTTTCACTATTTCCGGTACAGTTCTGTTTCTCGCCCATTTTGCATTGGGATGTTGAAATAGGATTTTCAAGGTAACTATCTACAGTACCATTTTCGTCTGTGCATTGAATTCCTCTGGAGTCACCAGTAGTGATTTGTACATCAGAATAATTACCCAGTTTCCCGTCTCCACTTTTATTCCAAGCACTTCCGCGGGAATCTTTCCTACAATCTTCTCGCTACTCTCATCCTTGTCTGTGACCTCAGTGTGATCCCGGCTCACTGTATACTCTGACTCCCAATGTGCTCTGACCCCTGGCTTAACATACTTGTCCACCATGTAGTCCTGAAGATATAAGAATGTCCGCTACAAGACTGAAGGTTTATATCAAGCTCGTTTGATATTAGCAGTAATTTCAGTGGTTATATTCATGGATATATCTTTGGGAAGTGGCTGACCATACAGAGTCATGCAGAGATCGACACAGCCTGTGAGTCTCACCATCCTCCTCCAATGAAAATTGCCATTAGATGATGTTCTGTTGATGGTGGTATTGTGTGTATGTCGGTGGTATGATGTGCATGTCGGAGGTATGTGCATTTCGGTGGTATTACGTGTATGTTGGTGGTATTGTGTTCTTGTTGATGAATGAAGAACTCAAAAGAAACACAAGAGGGTCACCAAATAGAACGAAAGGAACACATAAAAGACCTGGGAACAATAATGTCAGCTGACCTTTCTTTTAAAGACCATAACAAGACAAAGATCACGACAGCCAGGAAGATGATGACGGGGTGGGTATTGAGAACTTTCAAAACAAGGGTAATAACGCCGATGGTGATACTCTTCAAATCTCTAGTGCTCCCTCATTTAGAATATTGTTCAGTGCTGATGGCCCCGTTCAAAACAGGAGAAATATCAGAGCTGGAACAAATACAGAAATCATTTACGGATCACATTGAGCCAGTAATACACCTAAATTACTGGGAACACCTTAAAGTCTTGAACATGTACTCATTAGAGCGGAGGAGAGAGAGATACATAATAATATATACCTGGAAAGTACTTGAGGGCCTGGTCCCAAATCTGCACACTGCCAAAACAACATACTGGAGTGAGAGATATGGGAGGAAGTGTAAAATAAACCCAGTGAGGAACAGGGGTGCGGTGGGGTCAATAAGGGAACACTGTATCAACATCCGGGGTTCCAGACTATTCAGCATCTTACCAGAAAATATAAAAAACACGGCTGGAACAAGTGTAGAAGCCTTCAAGAGGAAACTGGACAAGTATCTTCGCCAGGTTAGTTACCATTTTGTTCTAGGCACATGTCGATTAGACACTAGGCCTGTTGTATGTGTGTGTGTGTGTGTGTGTGTGTAAGGAAACACTTTGAAAAGGTGCCAGATCAACTAGGCTGTGATGGATATGTGGGGCAACGGGCCTCCAGCAGCAACAGCCTGTAGACTCGTCAAGCACGGGACAGCCTGGCTATTGCCGTGCTTCGAGTAGTAGCTAAACTCTCGAAACTCTTCAAAGGTATATGATGGTATTGTGTGCTTGTTGATAGTGGTATTATATGATGCTTGTTAATGGTGGTATTGTGTGCTTGTCGATGGTGGCATTGTGTTCTTGATGATGGTGGTATTGCGTGCTTGATGGTGGTATTGTGTGCTTGATGGTGGTATTGTGTGCTTGATGGTGGTATTGTGTGCTTGATGGTGGTATTGTGTGCTTGATGGTGGTATTGTGTGCTTGATGGTGGTATTGTGTGCTTGATGGTGGTATTGTGTTGTTGATGAGTGGTATTGTGTGCTTGATGGTGATATTGTGTGCTTGATGGTGGTATTGTGTGCTTGATGGTGTATTGTGTGCTTGATGGTGGTATTGTGTGCTTGATGTGGTATTGTGTGCTTGATGGTGGTATTGTGTGTTGATGGTGGTATTGTTGCTTGATGGTGGTATTGTGTGTTGATGGTGGTATTGTGTGCTTGATGGTGGTATTGTGTGTTGTGATGGTGTATTGGTGCTTGATGGTGGTATTGTGTGCTTGATGGTGGTATTGTGTGCTTGTTGATGGTGGTATTGTGTGCTTGTTGATGGTGGTATTGTGTGCTTGATGGTGGTATTGTGTGCATGTTGATGGTGATATTGTGTGCTTGTTGATGGTGGTATTGTGTGTTTGTTGATGGTGATATTGTGTGCTGTTGATGGTGGTATTGTGTGCCTGATTGATGGTATGTTGATTGGTATTGTGCTGTTGATGGTGGTATTGTGTGCCTGTTGATGGTGGTATTGTGTGCCTGTTGACGGTGGTATTGTGTGCCTGTTGACGGTGTATTGTGTGCCTGTTGACGGTGGTATTGTGTGCCTGTTGACGGTGGTATTGTGTGCCTGTTGACGGTGTGTTGTGTGATTGTGCCTGTTGACGGTGGTATTGTGTGCTGTTGATGGTGGTATTGTGTGCCTGTTGAGGTGGTATGCTGTTGAGGTTATTTGCCTGTTGACGGTGGTATTGTGTGCCTGTTGACGGTGGTATTGTGTGCCTGTTGACGGTTTATTGTGTGCCTGTTGACGGTGGTATTGATGGTGAGTGCTGTTGACGGTGGTATTGTGTGCCTGTTGACGGTGGTATTGTGTGCCTGTTGACGGTGGTATTGTGTGCCTGTTGATGGTGGTATTGTGTTCATGTTGATGGTGGTATTGTGTGCTTGTTGACGGTGGTATTGTGTGTATGTTGATGGTGGTATTGTGTTCCTGTTGATGATGGTATTGTGTGCCTGTTGACGGTGGTATTGTGTGATTGTTGATGATAATATTGTGTGCATGTTGACAGTGGTATTGTGTGATTGTTGATGATGGTATTGTGTGCCTGTTGATGATGGTATTGTGTGCCTGTTGATGATGGTATTGTGTGCCTGTTGATGATGGTATTGTGTGCCTGTTGATGATGGTATTGTGTGCTTGTTGACGGTGGTATTGTGTGATTGTTGATGATGGTATTGTGTGCTTGTTGTTGTTGATAGTGTGGTGTGCTAGAGGATGTATGTGTTATTGTGTTAAACTTTTGTGATAAATGCTGCTTGACCTCTGAGGTGAAAGTGCTTTGTAAATTCAACAACTTCTTTCCTTCTTATCCTCCCTCATTTTTCCCTTCCATCCTCCTACCTCTTCCATTTATCATCCCCGTCATCATTCCCCTCCCTGCTATCTATCCCTCATCCCCTGCTAACACTACACCTCCCTCCCTCACACCTTGCTTTCTTCACCAGTTAAGAATTTCCTACAAGAGTGTACATTTTTTAGGGGATTGACTAGCTGTACATTGACCATGTATGAAATAGCAATATACATGTATCATGTATGATTATTGTTGTATATATCCTGTGAGTTATACATGCAATAACTAAACATTCTTACCCTACACAACGTCCCTCCTCACCACACATTATATATATAAAACCCTTTTTTATTTCTGAAATCTGTGAGTTATACACGCAGTGAGTTATACACGCAGTGAGTTATACACGCAGTGAGTTATACACGCAATGTGTTATACACGCAGTGAGTTATACACGCAGTGAGTTATACACGCAGTGAGTTATACACGCAGTGAGTTATACACGCAGTGTGTTATACACGCAGTGAGTTATACACGCAGTGTGTTATACACGCAGTGAGTTATACACGCAGTGTGTTATACACGCAGTGTGTTATACACGCAGTGTGTTATACACGCAGTGTGTTATACACGCAGTGTGTTATACACGCAGTAAGTTATACACGCAGTGAGTTATACACGCAGTGAGTTATACACGCAGTGTGTTATACACGCAGTGTGTTATACACGCAGTGTGTTATACACGCAGTGTGTTATACACGCAGTGTGTTATACACGCAGTGTGTTATACACGCAGTGTGTTATACACGCAGTGTGTTATACACGCAGTGAGTTATACACGCAGTGAGTTATACACGCAGTGAGTTATACACGCAGTGAGTTATACACGCAGTGTGTTATACACGCAGTGTGTTATACACGCAGTGTGTTATACACGCAGTGGTTATACACGCAGTGGTTATACGCAGTGGTTATACACGCAGTGAGTTATACACGCAGTGTAGTTATACACGCAGTAAGTTATACACGCAGTGAGTTATACACGCAGTGAGTTATACACGCAGTGTGTTATACACGCAGTGTGTTATACACGCAGTGTGTTATACACGCAGTGTGTTATACACGCAGTGAGTTATACACTCAGTGAGTTATACACTCAGTGAGTTATACACTCAGTGAGTTATACACGCAGTGAGTTATACACTCAGTGAGTTATACACTCAGTGAGTTATACACTCAGTGAGTTATACACTCAGTGAGTTATACACTCAGTGAGTTATACACGCAGTGAGTTATACACGCAGTGAGTTATACACGCAGTGAGTTATACACGCAGTGAGTTATACACGCAGTGAGTTATACACGCAGTGAGTTATACACGCAGTGGTTATACGCAGTAGTATACAGTGAGTTATACAGTCAGGTGAGTTATCGTCAGTGAGTTAGTAGCTGACGTGATTCACATTACCACGGTAACACCCTCACCGTAACACTGGCTTACCACGCCTCACACCCACCTCACCGCCCACCCAACCTTGCCACGCCACCACCTACACACTCCACTCAGCCACTCACCAACCCACCACCTTCACCGCCACACCACCCTCACGCCACCCACCCTCACCACGCCCACACCCACCTTCACCACCCTCACCACCCCACACCACCCTTCACCCGCCCCACCACCCTCACCACGCCCACACCACCCTTCACGCCCCCCTCACCACCCCACACCCACCCTTCACTACGCCCACATCCACCCCTCACCACGCCCACACCACCCTTCACGCCCACCCTCACCGCCACACCCACCCTTCACCACGCCCACACCCACCCCTCACCACGCCCACACCCACCTTCACGCCTCACCTCTCACCCACACCCACCCTTCACGCCCTACCTCCCACTCCCACACCACCTCACCACGCCCACACACCACCCTTCACGCCCCCCTACACCACACCTCACGCCCACCCACCCTTCACCACGTCCCACACCACCTTTCACGCCACACACCTTTCACCACCCCACTTTCACCACGCCCACCCACCTTCACTCCCACCCACCTTCACGCCCCACCCACCTTTCACCACGCCCCACCCACCTTTTACCACCCTCACACCCAACTCTTACCACGCCCACACCCACCTCTTACCACGCCCATACCCACCCCTCACGACGCCCACACCCACTCCTCACCACGCCCACACCCACCCCTCACGCCCACACCTACCCTTCACGCCCACACCCACCTTTCACGCCCATACCCTCACCACACCCACCCTTCACGCCAACACCCACCCCTCACTATGGCCAAACAAACCCTTCACGCTCACACCCACCCCTCAGCACGCTTACACCCACTCTTCACAGCCACACCCACCTCTCACCACGCCCACACCAACCCTTCACGCCCACATACTCCCCACACCCACCCCTCACGCCCATCCTTCACGCCCACACCCACCCATCACGCCCACACTCACCCTTCACGCCCACACCTACCCTTCACGCCCTCACCCTCCCCTCACTACGCCCACACCCACCCTTCACGCCTACACCCATCTCTCACCACGCCCACACTTACCCCTCACCACGCACACACCCACCCCCCTCACCATGCGCACACCTACCTGTCTCACCACCACACCTACCCCTCTCACGACCACACCCTCCCTCTCACCACGCCCACACCCACCCCTCTCACCACGCCCACACCCACCCTCTCACCACACCACACCCACCCTCTCACCACGCCCACACCACCCTCTCACCACGTCCACACCCACCCTCTCACCACGCCCACACCCACCCCTCTTACCACGCCCACATATCTCACCACACCCACCCATCTCACCACGCCCACACCTTCCCGTCTCACCACGACCACACCTACCCCTCTCACCACGCCCACGCTTACGCCCCTCTCACCACGCCCGCACCTACCCTTCTCACCACGCTCACTCCTCTCACCACGCCCACACCTACCCTCTCACCATTAGCGATGGTGGTAGTGGAGGTGATGGTAGTGCTAACTGTGGTGGTGGTATTGTTAATGGAGGTGGTGGTAGTGCTAGTGGATGTGGTAGTGCTAGTGGAGGTAGTAGTAGTGCTAGTGGAGGTGGTAGTAGTAGTGCTAGTGGAGGTGGTAGTAGTAGTGCTAGTGGAGGTGGTAGTAGTAGTGCTAGTGGAGGTGGTAGTAGTAGTGCTAGTGGAGGTGGTGGTAGTAGTGCTAGTGGAGGTAGTAGTAGTGCTAGTGGAGGTGGTGGTAGTAGTGTAGTGGAGTGTAGAGTAGTGCTAGTGGAGGTAGTAGTAGTGCTAGTGGAGGTGGTAGTAGTAGTGCTAGTGGAGGTGGTGGTAGTAGTGCTAGTGGAGGTAGTAGTAGTGTATTGGAGGTAGTGCTAGTGGAGGTAGTAGTAGTGCTAGTGGAGGTGGTAGTGTTAGTGGAGATGGTGGTAGTGCTAGTGGAGGTAGTAGTAGTGCTAGTGGAGGGGGTGGTAGTAGTAGTAGTGGCTGGAAGTGGTGGTACCTGCCATCTTTGTTATGTGGGTAATATTAGTGGTTTTTAATGAGTGTGGGACGAGACTTGTGGCCAGGCTTCTGCTCCATGAATTACTACAATCCTGAGATAGTGGTTTCTTGCAATGTTTGATAAACACGGAGTTCCACGAGTGAGGGTCTGAGACACAATACATGGGCTTGCTGTTGATCGTTTCTTCAGAGTCAGCTGTGGACAGTGTTACGTCAGAAATTGTCGAGATTAAGGCTATGTTTTGTATCTCATTCCTTAAAATCTTGTCAGGGTCTTCCATCTGAACACAAGTCATATTGTAACTTGTTTTCTTGTTGTCATGTGTGTGTCTTTCAGCAGACCCAATACTGGAGGAGGTTTTAACTCTGGATTTTGCACAAGAGAAGTATTTGGAATTTTTATAATTTGGTTTATGGAGGTGGTGGTAAGGCTGGTGGAAGTTGTTGTAGTGGTACTGCAGTTGATGGTGCTGCTGGTCATAGTGGTGGTGGTGCTGGTGGTAGTGGTGGTGGTGATAGTGCTGGTGGTGGTGATGGTGCTGCTGGTGATAGTGGTGGTGGTGGTGGTGATGGTGCTGCTGGTGATAGCGGTGGTGGTGATGATGGTGCTGCTGGTGATAGTGGTGATGGTGGTAGTGGTGGTGGTGATGGTGCTGCTGGTGGTAGTGGTGATGGTGGTGGTGGTGGTGATGGTGCTGCTGGTGGTAGTGGTGGTGGTGATAGTGCTGGTGGTGGTGATGGTGCTGCTGGTGATAGTGGTGGTGGTGATGGTGCTGCTGGTGATGGTGCTGCTGGTGGTAGTGGTGGTGGTGATAGTGGTGGTGGTAGTGTGGTGGTGGTGATGGTGCTGGTGGTGGTAGTGGTGGTGGTGATGGTGCTGCTGGTGATAGAGGTGGTGGTGATGGTGCTGCTGGTGATAGCGGTGGTGGTGATGATGGTGCTGCTGGTGATAGTGGTGATGGTGGTGGTGGTAGTGGTGGTGGTGATGGTGCTGCTGGTGGTAGTGGTGGTGGTGATAGTGCTGGTGGTGGTGATGGTGCTGCTGGTGATAGTGGTGGTGGTGATGGTGCTGCTGGTGATGGTGCTGCTGGTGGTAGTGGTGGTGGTGATAGGGGGTGGTGTGGTGGTGGTGGTGATAGTGGTGGTGGTAGTGGTGGTGGTGATGGTGCTGGTGGTGGTGATGGTGCTGCTGGTGATAGTGGTGGTGGTGATGGTGCTGCTTGTGGTAGTGGTGGTGGTGATGGTGCTGCTTGTGGTAGTGGTGGTGATGATGGTGCTGCTGGTGATAGTGGTGGTGGTGATGGTGCTGCTTGTGGTAGTGGTGCAGAAACATTCAATATACAACACGTATTAGACGTTACCGGAAGCGACATATCTGGTGCCCTCAGCCTGGTTAAAGCTTATCTTGCCTATTACTTGGGCACATCCGGTGTTTGCCACTGTTGTTTGTCACATTTGTTTGTTTCCTGAAGTATGTTCGTGTGTTTCTAAAAAGAAATGATATATGATAGTGTTCAGTTTGTTAAGAAGCCCAGAGTGACGGGACTCATCTTCATGAAGAACCTTAAGTACGTTGTGGAGAGCCTGGACACGGTGAACGTCATCCCACAGCCGTTGAAAAAGACGGATTTAGCCCCACTAAAACAATCTGGCATCAAAACAATGGCAGAAACTCTACACCGATGTCTCATATTATAAAAATCTTTAAAAATGTTGTAAGAAACATGATCGGAAACCATATTCATTGGCAAAAGTTGTGCATCCAGGGCAGAATGGGTTTAGAACAGGTCACTCCTGCCTCTAGCAACTACTGGACCATTACGGTGCCCCCGGGCCTGCTGGCAAAAGCTCTCGCTTCACACAGTGAGGGTCCGGGTTCGATTCCTGGCGAAGGGGTGGAAACATTGGTCGTGTTTCCTTACATCGGTGGTCTATGTTCACGCATCAGTAAAATGGGTACCTGGATGTTAGTCGACTGGTGTGGGTCGCATCCTGGGACAAAACTAACCTAATTTGCCCGAAATACTCAGCATAACAAGGGGCTTTCTATATAGTAGTATGTCGTTAATATCAGCTAGGCCTGTATACCTTGTACATGTTCTTGTAGTAAAAAAAGATCTTATATTATTATTACACGGTGTTGGATGCACTGCAAGGGAAAGGGAATGCACATGTAGTGTACACAGACTTAAGTCTTTCACAAGTGCGTTCATGGTGTAATAACACACACTGCGTGCAAAAAGACTAACTGGGAAAGTGAGCAGACAGATTGTTTTTTTTTAATTTTCTGACAAATAGAAAACAGACTAATATACAGAGTTAAGTCCGAGGCTGCCACATTGATACCTTCTGTTCCCGAAGGCAGAGTTCTCGCTCTCTCCTTTTTCTTATCGTCATGTCTGAAATGGACGGCAGTAAATCATGGCACCGCATCATCCCTTGTAGAATGTGCACGAGGCAATCATGGCACCGCATCATCCCTTGTAGAATGTGCACGAGGCATCCATGAAGGATACTGCAATACTCCAGGCAGACATAAGCC
This sequence comes from Cherax destructor, assembly GCA_009830355.1. Taxonomy (NCBI): domain Eukaryota; kingdom Metazoa; phylum Arthropoda; class Malacostraca; order Decapoda; family Parastacidae; genus Cherax; species Cherax destructor. The sequence goes on along the minus strand of WNWK01010394.1, from coordinate 54,553 downwards.
AAGTTTTCATGTGGGCCAAAACAAAATGATGTTCAATGAGGACAAATTTCGCAAGATAAGGAAAATTGCAGACCCACGGAACCTTCACTGCCTACCTGGAGTCAACCTGGAGTGTTTCGAGAGTCACGCTCCTGCCGCCTGGTCACAAACCAGGTTGTTGCTGTTAACCACACAAAGTTCATTGTATGCAACACAGCCTTGCTGATCCGGGACTGACTGCAGGAAGTTGTCAAGTTTCGTACAGAGTCAAGGAAAAACAGAGGAAGTTAAAAGCAATTAATGAATTTGTAAGAAATCCAAAATACTTCTCATTTGCAAAATTTATGGACCCAATTCCAGGTAGGCAGGACGTGTATGTTATTGTATGTTGGTAACCTGTGCAAAAGGACACCAAGAAGTGGAGGCTCGCTCTCTGCTCCGATAAGGGAAGGGAGGTGCCAACCCTTCACAAAAACTCTCACCCCACCCTTGTATTCTCTCACCCCACCCCAGAGTAAAGTCTGAGGCGGCTATAGTGAAAAGATCTGTTCCACAAGGCACAGTACTCGCTTCCATCCTGTTCCTCATCCTCATATCTGACATATATGTAAGCCATAGCTCCGTGTATTCCTTTGCGGATGACACCCGAATTGCCATGACAGTGACCTCCATCGAAGACACTGCAAGACTAAAAGCAGACATCAGCTAAATCTTTAAATGGGCCGCAGAAAACAATATGAAGTTCAATGAAGAAAAATTTCAACTACGATATGGAAAACTTGAGGAAATTAAAACTTTATTAGAGTATAAAACAAATTCTAACCACACAATAGAGCGAAAAACTAATGTGAAAGATCTGGGAGTGATAATGTCAAAGGATCTCACCTTCAAAGACCACAACAATGTATTTACCTCATCCTCTAGAAAAATGATAGGATGGATAATGAGAACCTTTAAAACTAGGGATGCAAAGCCCATGATAATTCTCTTCAAATCGCTTGTTCTCTCTAAGCTGGAATACTGCTGTACACTAACTGCCCCCTTCAAGGCAGGCGACATTGCTGACCTGGAGAATGTGCAGAGAACTTTCACGGCACACATTAGTACGATAAAGCACCTAAATTACTGGGAACGGTTCAAGTCCCCTGATTTGTATTCCCTGGAACGTAGGCGAGAAAGATAAATGATAATATACACTTTGAAAATCCTAGAGATTAGTACTAAACTTGCACACGAAAATCACTCCCTATGAAAGCAAAAGACTCTGCAGGAGATGCAACATTTCCTCAGTGAGAAGCAGGGGGGGGGGCACGAATTCACTAAGAGACAACACAAGTGTCAGGGGCCCAAGACTGTTAAACCGCCTCCCAGCACACACAAGGGGAATTACAAATAGACTCCTGGCTGTCTTCAAGAAGGCTCTGGATAGGCACCTAAAGTCAGTACCTGATCAGCTGGGCTGTGGTTCGTACGTCGGTTTACCTGTGGCCAGCAGTAACAGCCTGGTTGATCAGACCCTGATCCACCACGAGACCTGGTCTCAGACCGACCCCCGAAACCCTCTCCAAGTAAACTCCAGGTTATATTCTCTCATCCTGCCTTTATATTCTCACCCCACCCTTTATTCTGTATGCCCGGTTGGGTTTATAGTTTGCGTCAGGCCGCCCTTATATTTCGCGCCATGCTTGTGCTGCCATCTGATGGGCTTAGGCCTAGATTCAGTCCGTGTGATGCTGCATAGTTCACACACTGCCTGGCTGACCTCCCGTCAACACCTCCTCCCTCTGAATTGGCTCTGGCGGCCCTCAGCCTGTTCGCCTGTGTACTCATTCTTTCGAATAAACTGAGCTAGTCTATAGCAGTTTGTCTACAACCTCCTAGCTACCCTGGCAATGTTACCAGACCAGAAGACCATTATATATATATATATATATATATATATATAATATATATATATATATATATATATATATATATATATATATATATATATATTATATATATATATTTTTATATATATATATATATATATTATATATGTTTTATATTTTGTGCGTGTGCCCTGTTCCTGAGAGAGTTTTATTCAGTCACGGTCGGGGATGACCATGGATAGCGTGCCCGAGTGATGTATGCCCTGTTGGGTTTATATTTCGCATCAGGTCGCCCTTATATTTCACGCTACGCTTGTGCTGCCATCTCACGGGCTTAGGCCTAGCTTCAGTCCGTGAGGCTGGGGGCCCTGGCTGTCCCCCCCTTGATATACCTTTGAAGAGTTTCACTACTCTTGGAGCCCGACCATGGGCCAAACTTGTCTGGTGCTTGCCTGGTCAACCAGGCTGTTGCTGCTGGAGGCCCGCTGCCCCAAATATCCATCACAGCCTGGTTGATCTGGCACCTGGTGAAGATACTTGTCCAGTTTTCTCTTGAAGGCTTCTACACTTGTTCCAGCCGTGTTTCTGATATCTTCTGGTAAGATGTTGAATAGTCTGGGACCCCGGATGTTGATACAGTGCTCCCATATTGTCCCCACCGCACCCCTGCTCCTCACTGGGTTTATTTTACACTTCCTCCCATATCTCTCACTCCAGTATGTTACGGCAGTGTGCAGATTTGGGACCAGGCCCTCAAGTACTTTCCAGGTATATATTATCATGTATCTCCCTCTCCTCCGTTCTAGTGAGTACATGTTCAAGCTTGAAGGTGTTCCCAGTAATTTAGGTGCTTTACTGGCCCAATGTGAGCCGTAAACGATCTCTGTATTTGTTCCAGCTCTGATATTTCTCCTGCTTTGAACGGGGCCGTCAGCACTTAGCAATATTCTAAATGAGGGAGCACTAGCGATTTGAAGAGTGTCACCACTGGCATTATTTCCCTTGTTTTGAAAGTTCTCAATACCCACCCCGTCATCTTCCTGGCTGTCGTGATATTTTTTTTTTGTTATGGTCTTTAAAAGAAAGGTCAGATGACATAATTATTCCCAAGTTTCTTCTTATTTCCAAGTTTCTTTCGTTCTATTTGGTGACCCGGGACAAGCCTAGACACACTGCCTGTATCAAGAATAAAATAAAGTAAAGACGTCCTCCGAAGAGTATTATTCACCGCCAAATACCATACATTTATAATTCTCATCTAATGCATAGATGACAAAAGTAGTAGTAAACAGAAAATCCAGCATCAGCTAGGTACCCCAGGGCTCAGTACCCCAGGGCACTGTCCTGACACCTCTGCTGTTTATCTCATAGCAGACATTGATAAAAACACCCGTCACAGTTTTGTATAATTTGCAGATGACACTAAAATAGGCATGAAAGTCACTTTGGTAGAAGACAGTGGAGAATTGCAGGAAGATATAGGCAGGATTTTCCAGTGGGCAGTGATAAGTCCAGCTGCTTAGGTATGGAAAGAATACAGAACTCAAAAGGGACACCGTATACAAAACTTAAAAGGATCATCAAATAGAACGACAAAACACGTGATAGACTTGGAAGTAATTATGTCAGCTGACCTTTCTTTTAAAGAACACAATAAGACCAAGGTCACGACGGCCACAAAGATGACGTGGTAGATAATGAGAACTTTCATAACAAGGGAAATAATTATAATGGTGACACTTTTCAAGTAACTTGTGCTCTCTCATTTGGAATATTGCTTAAGTGGTGACGGCCCCGTTCAACGCAGGAAAAATATCAGAGCTGGAACAGATACTTAGATGGTTTACGGCTCACATTGAGCCAATAAAGCATTGGGAACGCCTTAAAGTCTTGAATATGTACTCACGGGAGGAGAGAGATATACATGATAATATATTTGGAAAGTACTTAAGGGCCTTGTTCCATCTGCACACTGCCATAACAGCATACTGGAGTGAGAGATATGAAAGTGCAAAATAAACCCAGAGAAAAGCAGGGGTGCTCTGGGCACAATAAGGGAACACTATCAACATTAGGGGTTCCAGATTATTCAACAACTTACCAGAAGATATCAGAAACACGGCTTGAACAAGTGTAGAAGTCTTCAAAAGGAAACTGGTCAAGTATCTTCACCAGGTGCCAGATCAACCAGGCTGTGATGGATATGTGGGGCGGCGGACCTCCAGTAGCAACAGGCTGATTGACCAGGCTTGCACCAGATGAGACTGACCCATGACCGGGCTCAGGGAGTAGAGACTCTCTCGAAACTCATCCCACCCTTATATTCTTTCCAGCAGACGTTCATGCCAGAAAGCCACTCTTCTGCCTCCAGCTGGCCTTTCCTTACCCCAGCTGGCCTTTCCTTACCCCAGCTGGCCTTTCCTTACCCCAGCTGGCCTCGCCTGCAACCAGCCGGACTCCCAGGTCTTGCTTAGACCTTCTCCGGCTTCATCCTTCACCAGCTTTCTTCCTACATCCACAACTGGCTTCCCACGGCCCTAGCTGGCTTCCCACGGCCCTAGCTGGCTTCCCACGGCCCTAGCTGGCTTCCCACGGCCCTAGCTGGCTTCCCACGGCCCTAGCTGGCTTCCCACGGCCCTAGCTGGCTTCCCACGGCCCTAGCTGGCTTCCCACGGCCCTAGCTGGCTTCCCACGGCCTGGCTTCCCACGGCCCTAGCTGGCTTCCCACGGCCCTAGCTGGCTTCCCACGGCCCTAGCTGGCTTCCCACGGCCCTAGCTGGCTTCCCACGGCCCTAGCTGGCTTCCCACGGCCCTAGCTGGCTTCCACGGCCTAGCTGGCTTCCCACGGCCCTAGCTGGCTTCCCACGGCCCTAGCTGGCTTCCCACGGCCCTAGCTGGCTTCCCACGGCCCTAGCTGGCTTCCCACGGCCCTAGCTGGCTTCCCACGGCCCTAGCTGGCTTCCCACGGCCCTAGCTGGCTTCCCACGGCCCTAGCTGGCTTCCCACGGCCCTAGCTGGCTTCCCACGGCCCTAGCTGGCTTCCCACGGCCCTAGCTGGCTTCCACGGCCCTAGCTGGCTTCCCACGGCCCTAGCTGGCTTCCCACGGCCCTAGCTGGCTTCCCACGGCCCTAGCTGGCTTCCCACGGCCCTAGCTGCTCCACGGCTAGCTGGCTCCCACGGCTCCTAGCTGGTCTCCCACGGCTCCTAGCTGGTCTCCACGCTCCTAGCTGGTTCCCGCCCTAGCTGGTCTCTACTCTAGCTGGTCTCACGCCCTAGCTGGTCTCCTCATTCCTAGCTGGTCTCCCACGCTCCTAGCTGGTCTCCCACGCTCCTAGCTGGTCTCCCACGCTCCTAGCTGGTCTCCACGTCCTAGCTGGTCTCCACGCTCCTAGCTGGTCTCCACGCTCCTAGCTGGCTCCCACGCTCCTAGCTGGTCTCCCACGCTCCTAGCTGGTCTCCCAGCTGGTCTCCACGCTAGCTGGTCTCCCACGTCCTAGCTGGTCTCCCACGCTCCTAGCTGGTCTCCACGCTCCTAGCTGGTCTCCAGTCCAGCTGGTCTCCACTCTCCTAGCTGGCTCCACGCCCTAGCTGGTCTCCACGTCCTAGCTGGTCTCCCACGCTCCTAGCTGGTCTCCCACGTCTAGCTGGTCTCCCACGCTCCTAGCTGGTCTCCCACGCTCCTAGCTGGTCTCCACGCTCCTAGCTGGTCTCCACGCTCCTAGCTGGTCTCCCACGCTCCTAGCTGGTCTCCCACGCTCCTAGCTGGTCTCCCACGCTCCTAGCTGGTCTCCCACGCTCCTAGCTGGTCTCCCACGCTCCTAGCTGGTCTCCCACGCTCCTAGCTGGTCTCCCACGCTCCTAGCTGGTCTCCCACGCTCCTAGCTGGTCTCCCACGCTCCTAGCTGGTCTCCACGCTCCTAGCTGGTCTCCCACGCTCCTAGCTGGTCTCCCACGCTACCTACGCTGGTCTCCCACGCTCCTAGCTGGTCTCCACGCTCCTACGCTGTGTCTCCCACGCTCTAGCTGGTCTCCCACGCTCCTAGTGGTCTCCCTCTACAGCCCTCCATACAGTTTCTCATGTACTTCCGTCCTCCTCTCTTTCCCCTCACTCAGTCTTTCTATGCATCTTTCCAGCACTCCTTGTCCTTCCTTACTTCCTCTCCTTTACCAGACTTCCACTCGTATCTTGTTACTTCACATTCTTCTGTTTCACAAATGTAGTCACTACCAGACCATACGTCTGCTGCAACATTGCTAGGTTTACCCAGCCAGCCACCTCTACTGCAACATTCTAACCTGTAGAGTGGGCCTACGAGTGGGCCTACGAGTGGGCCTACCTGCCTACAATGGAAGAGCACATAAGCTTTGGTTTACAAACACGGCTGCTACAGCGCCACCGTAGGGAACCTCCTACCAGTATGAGCACATTCAAGTGACTCTTACAGGAGTGAAGGTTAAAGCTGAACTCTCCTTCCCCTCGTCGATACTGCTGGCCTCCCTGAGTCTCCTTCATGGTGTGGCTGTCATCCACACACCTGGTTGATACTGGCCTCCCTGAGTCTCCTTCATGGTGTGGCTGTCATCCACACACCTGGTTGATACTGGCCTCCCTGAGTCTCCTTCATGGTGTGGCTGTCATCTACACACCTGGTTGATACTGGCCTCCTGAGTCTCCTTCATGGTGTGGCTGTCATCCACACACCTGGTTGATACTGGCCCCCCTGAGTCTCCTTCATGGTGTGGCTGTCATCCACACACCTGGTTGATACTGGCCTCCCTGAGTCTCCTTCATGGTGTGGCTGTCATCTACACACCTGGTTGATACTGGCCTCCCTGAGTCTCCTTCATGGTGTGGCTGTCATCCACACACCTGGTTGATACTGGCCTCCCTGAGTCTCCTTCATGGTGTGGCTGTCATCCACACACCTGGTTGATACTGGCCTCCCTGAGTCTCCTTCATGGTGTGGCTGTCATCCACACACCTGGTTGATACTGGCCTCCTGAGTCTCCTTCATGGTGTGGCTGTCATCCACACACCTGGTTGATACTGGCCTCCTGAGTCTCCTTCATGGTGTGGCTGTCATCCACACACCTGGTTGATACTGGCCTCCCTGAGTCTCCTTCATAGTGTGGCTGTCATCTACACACCTGGTTGATACTGGCCTCCCTGAGTCTCCTTCATGGTATGGCTGTCATCCACACACCTGGTTGATACTGGCCTCCCTGAGTCTCCTTCATGGTGTGGCTGTCATCCACACACCTGGTTGATACTGGCCTGGCTGAGTCTCCTTCATGGTGTGGCTGTCATCCACACCCCTGGTTGATACTGGCCTGGCTGAGTCTCATGGTGTGGCTGTCATCCACACCCCTGGTTGATACTGGCCTGGCTGAGTCTCATGGTGTGGCTGTCATCCACACACCTGGTTGATACTGGCTGAGTCTCATGGTGTGGCTGTCATCCACACACCTGGTTGATACTGGCCTGGCTGGAGGTTGTCTCCACCAACACACCTCACTCAACAGTTCAGTCTGTGTCTCCACGCTCCCGCATACGCATCAATCAATATTCGCGCTAAATTTGCCTTTGTATCCGTATTCTCGCATGTATGTACATGCTTCTGCATCTGTACTCAGGCGGATATATGCGCCAGAATGCGTATTTGTGAGTAGTCTGCGACCTTGTGCTAAACAACTATGATGCTATTACATAATGGGAGATAAAATAAAAAAGTATAACTAATTAGGTACTCCCTTCTAGTATGGGGTAGGGCCCCTCTTTTCTTCCAGAACAGCTTGAATTCTTCGTGTCATGGAATCAACAAGGTGCTGGAACCATTCCTTAGTGACCCTGGTCTATGTTGCTATGACAGTATCATGCAGTCCCTTCAGATTTGTCGGCTGCACATTCACGCTGCGAATCTCCTGTTCCACCACACCTCAAATTCCGACATCTGCATGTCGTAGCAGAAATAGCAATTCGTCAGATTAAGTGACGTTCTTCCAGTCTTCAGATGTCCAGCTTTAGTGAGTCAGTGCCAAGTGTAGCCTCAGTTTCCTGTTCTTGGCTTACAAGAGTGCACCTTGGTGTGCTCTTCTGCTGCTCTAACACATCCATTTCAAGGATCGATGTGTTGTGTTTTCAGATACGTTCTTCTGCATACCACTTTTGTAACGTGTGGTTATTTGAGTTACTTTCTCCTTCCTGTCAGCTTGAACCAGTCTGGACATTCTCCTCTGACTTCTCTCATTAACAGTGTTTTTTTATTCCACAGAACTGCTGATGTTTTGTGTTCTTCACATCAATTTTGTAAACTGTGTAGTCTGTTGTGCGTGAAAATCTCAGATCAGCAGTTTCAAACAACCCCGTCTGGCACCAAGAGCAGTACATCTAGAAGTAGCCACTGACATGTCTGCTGAAACCTTTATCAAACTATTCAGAAGGTTTACGGCCAGAAGGGCATGTCCCAGGCACCGGCAACGAACTTTGTTGCCGGTGCCGCTTATGTAAGCAAGATCATTCCACGGTCAAAGTCACATTTCTTCTCCATTCTGATGTTCAGTGTGAACAACTAAATCTCTGGCCATGTCTGCATGCTTTGAGGGGCTGCCACGTGATTGGTTGATGACATATTTGCATTACTGAGCAGGTGTACCTAATAAAGTGGCCTTTGAGTGTATAGAGCATTCAGTGCATGAAGATCCCATTCATCGTAATGAATGGTAGTCTTGTGTCCACTAATATAGAGACAGACGCGCCAACTGACTACTCTTCCGTTTATGTCCTTCACTTCAAGCGTGCATTACTTGACGAAATGCCTTGAGTTCGTTCCTACCGTACAAAATTTGAGAAATTTTGTGCGTTTTTCTGGGTTAGGTTAACGGCAGAAATATATCTAGGTCAGTTTTTTAGTGGTTCTTGTCTGTTTACAGTAGCACTGTTAAGCTTCTGCTCTCACTGAGCTCTTCTTGAGGGCACTAGGTACTATCATTCACACATCGCATCATAGGGCTGCCCCCGCCATAGGGTTGTAAACGGGTACTCAACTTGACACGAATGCTCACCGTGCCCTTGTTATAGGGCTATAAACGGTACATCACTTCTACAAACTCCGACACTCCTTCGGGAGTCACTGCCGGGTCACCACATGGACAAGACCCGGGCTAGGACTCGTCCTGGCAAGCAACTGATCTAGGGTTGGTATTTAGAATTCCTTTGGAATCTAGGTCCTATATGTCATTTCCTGAACTTGATTGTTTCTTTTTCATTTGTTCTATTTTGAAGATCATTTTCCCTTCTTCCTTGATAGATCAGAGGCAGCGTTACTAAGTAAGCCTCTTATTGCACTCTCTTCACTATTATACTTTGGGTTCTATTTGTTAGTAAACCGAATATCCTTCTTATTACTTTTGCTCACATTTTGTGGGCTATTACACCATGATCACGCTTGTCAAAGGATTGTGCTAAGTCTGTGTATACTAAATCTTTATTTTGCTAGTTTTCCACTGCATCCAAGACCATGTAATGGTCAGGCACTTGTGAGTGACAGAAGCGACCTGTTTTAAACCCATGCTGCCCTAGATTGTGCAGTTGTTCAGATTACATGTGATTAGTACTCTTGCTTCCTAGATACTCAACACTTTTGATAATATGGAGCGTCAGCGCTATCGGTCTAGTTTTTTGGTGAATGCTATTCTGTCACTTTTATAGAGTGGAGCTGTCAATGGTTTTTGTAGACTGTAGAATGATTCTTGTGTACAGGCTCCTCCATAGAATATACAGGACATGAAATATGGTTTCTTGTAGTTCTTGATAAATATGGAGCTCCATGAGTAAGGATCTGGGTCAGAGCTCAGGGCATGCAGTCAGTAGCTTTTACGAAGCCAAGAAGGGTTAGAGTTCTGCCAGAAATTACCGAGGCGCTGACAGGGTTTTGAGTCTCGTACATGAAACTCATTTGGAATGTCAATATTTAGACTGATTAATGGCTCAGTGAACCCAAGTTATTTCATCTCGACCAAAAATAAATGATGGAGGTTTTGAAAGAACGATATGAATCATTGTTCATTGATCTTGTCGATGCCACAAAAGTTGAATATCTAGATAGTTTTTTATTTATTCAGCTCACCCTACAAGTTAACCATGATAATTGACCTTACCACAAGTCCTTCACACCTTCAAAGATAAATAGAAAGTGCAGCCACAAACACAGCAACATGGCTTTACACGCGAATTAATATTCCCGTAACATCTATTACGTCATTTTGACGTAATCAGAGAGGCTTTGGAAAAAAAACAGAATGTAATGTTATACCTTGAGGGTGTTCCGGGGGTCAACGCCCCCTCTGCCAGGTCCATGACCAGGCCTCGCGGTGGATCAGGGCCTGATTAACCAGGCTATTGCTGCTGGCCACACGCAAACCAACGTACGAACCACAGGCCGGCTGGTCAGGTACTGACTTCATGTGCGTGTCCAGCTCTCTTGGAGGATATTTATATATATATATATATATATATATATATATATATATATATATATATATATATATATATATATATATATATGGTGGAGGCAGCTAATAGTCTTGGGCCGACACTATACATATTTTTATTAAAACATCGGCCTCTCCACCAAGGCAGGGTGGCCCCAAGGCAGGGTGGCCCGAGAAAACTTCATCATTCACTCCATCACTGTCTTGTCAGAGACATGATTACACTACAGTTATAAAACTGCAGAGTGCAGACACTGTACTTCCCATCTCCAGGACTCAAGTCCGGCCTGCCGGTTTCCCTGAATCCCTTCATAAATGTTACCTTGCTCACACTCCAACGGCACGTCAAGTCCTAAAAACCATTTGTCTCCATTCGCTCCTATCTAACACGCTAGGAGCGTGTCAACGGCCATATTACATTGAACGCACCGCTTCTCGTCCGACACTATACATATTTTGTAAATATAATTGACAGATGTGACCACTGAGTGACTAGCCTATAAAATGAGGTTACTATTTATAATAGGGAAAGTAGGGACATGACTATTTAAATTTCTAAGGCACATACAGAGCAGCAGTAAACAAAACAGTCCTGTCTCAGTAGAGTAAAAAGTTCAGTGCCTTAAGGCACCTTCCTAGCACCTCGTAGCGAACGTTCATGAAAACACTAGCCACGGCTTTGTAATCCTCTGCAGACGATACTCAAATAAGTATAAAAGTTGTCTCAGAAGATGCTCAGAAATTACAAACAGCAATACAAATATAGCAAAGAACAGGAAAATGACAGGGTGGATTATGAGAGTTTCTAAACAAGAGAAGCAACGCCAATGATGGTACTTATCAAATCAGTGGTGCTTCACGACTTGAATTTTGTTCTGTACTCTGAGTGTCTTTCAAGGCAGGAGAGGTAACATAGAGGGAAAATGTATGATGGTCATTTACTGCCAACATAAACTCAAACATCTAAACTTTTGGGAACTCCTTAAAGCAATTGCATTGTTCTCTCTGGAACTAAGAGATGCCTCATAACATACTCGTAGAAGATTTTTGAGAGCCAAGTCTCCAGTCTGTATAACTTTGTAGCGAAAGATATGGGAGAAAGTGTAGAATAAATTAAGTGAAAAACAAGTGATGCCGTGAGTACAGTTATAGAACATTGTGTCAACATCTGTGCTCCAAGAGTCAACACGTTACCAGCAGAAATCGGGAAAATATCTAATGGACTTAATCCATGTTTGCACACTGATATATCATTTTACGATAATGAGGTGTAATACACTGCAAACCAAGGTTTACGAAAAATAATGGATGTAATAAGTACACTTTTTTAAGGTATATCTCAATAGGCTTATGGAGTTGACGAGTTTTCAACGTTCTAACTTCAGATATATAGGCAGTTTCGTACAGCCTCCGAACTAAAGGTAGGAAACTTTACCAGTTCCTCCAAACAAACCTCAGTCAGTCTTTTCTTTGACTCCTGTGACAGTCTGCATACTGCAAGCAGCAGTATCCTATATATATAAAGACTGACTAGTCTGTCAGTCTTTAACAAAATGATAATCTCTTCATATTATGAAAGTAATAAATTGTGTAGGGAGTACTAGGGTCAAAAGCTTTGGTTTTCTATTTGCATTTCTTTTATTATACAAACTCAGCCAGAATACTAAAAATAACTTTGTGAATAACTGATGTGTTATGCCCATGAAGTGCGTGTGTGCGTGTGGTGTTTGAAAACTCTTGTATAAAAGTGAACTGGGCAACAATAGAGCGTCGTACACAGTTCCTTTGAGCACCTTTGACCAGTTCACTTCATAATATTGCTTGCATAATTTATCAGACTGTAGGCTTGGTGTGATATATCTGAGGTTAATGACATATGAGAGGTTAACGACATATCTGAGGTTAATGAAATATTAGAGATTAATGAAGGTATTGAAACTGGAGACAGTAATTGACGAGGTAATCAGTCCCTCAGTCCTGTACAGCTATATACAGAAGACAGTGCAAGATGATCCCCAGGACCATTAAGAACACTTGTACATCTTTGTCCATTTACAAAAACAACAGCCATTCTTAGTATATATTAGGAAGCCCTACACCATTGTTAAATATTAACATGTGCTCAGAAACAGTGTTGTTGGGTAAACATCAACACAAGACGAGTGAGTGAGGTGGGAAGAAGAGCTTCTCTCTGTCCCTGGAGGAAATTACGCAAAATTGTCTGCCATAACGGGAGGGTGAACAACAGTTGTTAGGTGGCAGGTAGCGGAGTTCACCCGAGGGTGTGCTCACGGTTTTCTCACTCCAAAGAATTCTTTCTCACGCTAGCGCGTGTCTTCACACGCCTCCCGGAAGCTGCACTTCCGGTGTGGTTTATAAGAGCTGTTGCTGCTTAATAATCAAAGAGTTGTGGTAATGGTAGTCACCACCACAGGGAAGTTCAGCTGGCGGAAGTAGTCATACTGAAGGTGCGTTTCCAGGGATTGAGTTATAGCTCCTGGCCTCACCTCCTAACTGATTACTGGCGTACGGGGCCCTATTATACTTTGAATATGTGTAATATTTCCCTTAAGGAAGGCAGACCATCTCTTCCTCTAGTTTTTCACCCACCAGCTGACAGCCTGATTGATCAGGCAAACTCCAGACGAGCCTGGTCCATGGCCGGGCTCCGGAACTAGAAAAACACACTTAACTCATCAAACATTCAAAGACTCAGAGACCCTCAAACTTAAACTTAAAAAGCATTTCTTAGTCTTTATTAAGAGTTTGTCCCTATCCATACTGTTGTGTGTTCTTAAGTTGTTTGTCATGAACTTCCTTCCGGTGCTGTCGTCAACAGTTCTTACTTTCATTTGCTCAAGTCTTTCTTGGTAGTCATAGGTCCCTCGGTTCTAGTACCAGTCTCATCGCAGTTTTTTCTCGTTTCTCGACCTGCTTAATTAGGTGCGGGCTCCATGCTGGTGCTGCATATTCACAAAATAGGCCAAACATATGTTGTGATTAGTGGAAAACAATCATGAGAACCCTAAATCTTCACCTGTGCTTATAAAAACTGAATACAGAAGGCTGCATTAAATATGTACAAGTGAAAAAAACCCATAAAAGATGTATAGAAATTGAGCGTCGAAGGATGTACAGGAGAAAATGGTTACTGAACTGATTAAAAGTATCATAATGAAGGAAAAATCTTAGCCAAAAAGTTTACCAAGACAACAAAAATTTAAAATGTCGTATTAGAAGCAGCACAAAGGGCATAAAAAGCCGTCCAGGATAATGCAAGAAACCTCTTCTATTTCTATACATACCTGTAGAACTGGACCAGTAATTACACGAAGTTCATACACTGACGATAAAAATATAAATGATCGAAATTCTAAAGGACAAATATGAGTCAGTGTTCAGCAATCCCTTAAAAGCAGATGGGAGAATGAAAAAAAAATCAATTACCTTTGAAGGACACATCACATAATTTCATAAATATTAATCCCGTTGAATTTGAAAGAGAAATAGATAGGTGCAGGTACTTCATGCCCACTCGTCCAGGTACTTCATGCCCACTCGTCCAGGTACTTCATGCCCACTCGTCCAGGTACTTCATGCCCACTCGTGCAGCACTTTGACCTGATTTATGGAATTTCTTATTTATAAAGTGGAAAATACCACTAACATGAGCACTCAATATTCTTTGGAAGAAAAGTTTAGGTGTAAGTGAAATACCAGAGCTATTACAACAGGCACATCTGTGCATAAAGGAAGCAGTAACCCTCCTGGGTTAAAAATCTGAATAAAATCTTATCTTATCTTATGAACAGGCTTTATCAATCTGCTCTTTAGTCTTTGTGCCAATGCAACATAATTCCATATACTGTATACTAGAGAGTAGTATAGTCGTAGCACTGCACATCATGGAAGTCATCAAGAGTGATGAGACAACTGCACATCATGGAAGTCGTCAAGAGTGATGAGACAACTGCACATCATGGAAGTCATCAAGAGTGATGAGACAACTGCACATCATGGAAGTCGTCAAGAGGTGATGAGACAACAAATTACAAGTTTTATGGAAGAGCGTAACTTGCACAACCCAAGCCAGTGTGGATATAGAGTTTGAAGATCATACTTATCACAACTACTAAACCACCATGACAGAATTACAAAGAATGAGGATACTCAAAGGGGATACTGTATACAAAATGCAAGATGACCACCATATAGAACAAAAGTAACATGTAAAAGACCTGGGAATAATTGTCAGCTGACCTTTCCCCGACTCTGTCACACTTTTTCCTCCTGTTTGACTTGAATTTTAATCGTGGTAGCCATTTCTCATCTTTCTCACATTTTCTGTCTTTCAAAGAACACAATAAGGTAAATGTCACAGCAGCCCGGGATATGGTGTGGATAATGAGAACTTTTAAATCAAGGGGAAATATTGCCAATGGTAACACTATTCAAATTGTTTGTGCTCTCTCTCGTTTAGCATATTGTTCAATGACGTCTCCGTTCAGAGAAGGGGAGATATATCTGGAACAAATACACAGATCACTTACAGCCCGCATAGAGAAAATAAATCATTTAAATTATTGGGAACGTCACAGAGTCCGCCATATGTACTTTCTGAAGTGGAAGACGTAGTTGAGGGCGGCCTAGTTCTAAATCTGCACACTGCCATAACATACTGGAGTGAGAGACGTGAGGGAAGTGTAAAATATTCCCAAGTGAAAAGCGGGGGGCACCGCGGGCACAAGACAACATTGTATCAATATCTGTAGGTACACACATTATTTTAACATCTTACCAGAAGATAATATCAGAAACACTGTCGGAACACGTGTAGTTTCCTAGAGGAAACCGACAACTACCTCCACTAAGTGCCAGATCAACCAGGCTATGGTTGACCAGGCAAGCACCAGACGAACCTTCACCAGGGTCGGGCTGCAGGAATAGGAAACCCAAGGGTAGATGAATGATGAATGTTTTAGGGAAGCTTAGCTTATATTCCCACTATGTCCTATACAGTATAGTGTAGAGTATGATACCTGTGCAACAATTGAACATCTTTATTGTCGCTTACGCGGTCGCCTTCTTCATTCAAATACAGAAAATAGATTGAAGGCAGCGGAAGTGGCGAGGTAAAGATGATGTAATTAGTACATTAACCAGGTAGTAATAGTTTGAGGTTGTCAGTCCCTAAGAGGTAAAAGTGGTGTACTGGTATCACTGTATGTAGGCAAGAGTGGTGTACTGGTATCACTGTAGGTACGTGCTTAATATTCAAGGTACAAGGGCCGTCATTTTGATGTAGGTACCCGGGTTGTTAGGTCAAGCTATACTGAGGCTACACCTCTCCTTCTGACAGTATACAAGTCTCCACACTGTCGCTTTAACTTCACGTTGTTTCAGACTATGGAACAAAACTCTTCTCCAGGCTGAGGGACTGACCACCTCAAAGCTACCTCTTCAATGGACTGATTACATCATCTTCACATCTCTTCAGCTTCTCCCAACTTTTCTGTACTCGACTGTAGAAGCCTACTGTGTAGGCGAGAAGTTTCGGAATAAAGATGCGTGTTGCACGTCCGTCTTACCAACCTGTCAGTATTGTATATCATTTTAATATTCATACTAGTGCCATCCTGATCAGCGATGAAGACTATGTAGTAGTCAGGTTGTCAGGGCTATTATTCTAGTCAGGGTTGTCAGGACTACCATCCTGGTCACCACTGAAGGATGATGCGTAATGGTGAGGATGGCAGAGCCAGCATGGTGGTTATTACATGGTGCGTGTCTAGCTAGCAGGGAGGGTGTGCTTCTGCGCAGTATAAGCAAGTAGGTGGGTGTTGTTGTGGCGTTCATGTTATGCCAGTGATGCTTGCGTAAGTCTCTTACCTGAGTCACCCTTACAAGTGTGATGCTTGTAGTATCAGTGATTCTTGCGTAAGTCTCTTACCTGAGTCACCCTTACAAGTGTGATGCTTGTAGTATCAGTGATGCTTGCGTAAGTCTCTTACCTGAGTCACTCTTACAAGTGTGATGCTTGTAGTATCAGTGATGCTTGCGTAAGTCTCTTACCTGAGTCACCCTTACAAGTGTGATGCTTGTAGTATCAGTGATTCTTGCGTAAGTCTCTTACCTGAGTCACCCTTACAAGTGTGATGCTTGTAGTATCAGTGATGCTTGCGTAAGTCTCTTACCTGAGTCACTCTTACAAGTGTGATGCTTGTAGTATCAGTGATGCTTGCGTAAGTCTCTTACCTGAGTCACCCTTACAAGTGTGATGCTTGTAGTATCAGTGATGCTTGCGTAAGTCTCTTACCTGAGTCACCCTTACAAGTGTGATGCTTGTAGTATCAGTGATGCTTGCGTAAGTCTCTTACCTGAGTCACCCCTACAAGTGTGATGCTTGTAGTATCAGTGATGCTTGCGTAAGTCTCTTACCTGAGTCACTCTTACAAGTGTGATGCTTGTAGAAGTCTCTAACCTGAGTCACCCTTACAAGTGTGATGCTTGTAGTATCAGTGATGCTTGCGTAAGTCTCTTACCTGAGTCACCCTTACAAGTGTGATGCTTGTAGTATCAGTGATGCTTGCGTAAGTCTCTTACCTGAGTCACCCTTACAAGTGTGATGCTTGTAGTATCAGTGATGCTTGCGTAAGTCTCTTACCTGAGTCACTCTTACAAGTGTGATGCTTGTAGTATCAGTGATGCTTGCGTAAGTCTCTTACCTGAGTCACCCTTACAAGTGTGATGCTTGTAGTATCAGTGATGCTTGCGTAAGTCTCTTACCTGAGTCACTCTTACAAGTGTGATGCTTGTAGTATCAGTGATGCTTGCGTAAGTCTCTTACCTGAGTCACCCTTACAAGTGTGATGCTTGTAGTATCAGTGATGCTTGCGTAAGTCTCTTACCGAGTCACCCTACAAGTGTGATGCTTGTAGTATCAGTGATGCTTGCGTAAGTCTCTTACCTGAGTCACCCTTACAAGTGTGATGCTTGTAGTATCAGTGATGCTTGCGTAAGTCTTACCTGAGTCACTCTTACAAGTGTGATGCTTGTAGTATCAGTGATGCTTGCGTAAGTCTCTTACCTGAGTCACCCTTACAAGTGTGATGCTTGTAGTATCAGTGATGCTTGCGTAAGTCTCTTACCTGAGTCACCCTTACAAGTGTGATGCTTGTAGTATCAGTGATGCTTGTGTAAGTCTCTTACCTGAGTCACTCTTACAAGTGTGATGCTTCTAGTATCAGTGATGCTTCTAGTATCAGTGATGCTTGCGTAAGTCTCTTACCTGAGTCACCATTACAAGTGTGATGCTTTAGTATCAGTGATGCTTGCGTAAGTCTCTTACCTGAGTCACTCTTACAAGTGTGATGCTTCTAGTATCAGTGATGCTTGCGTAAGTCTCTTACCTGAGTCACTCTTACAAGTGTGATGCTTCTAGTATCAGTGATGCTTGCGTAAGTCTCTTACCTGAGTCACTCTTACAAGTGTGATGCTTCTAGTATCAGTGATGCTTGCGTAAGTCTCTTACCTGAGTCACTCTTACAAGTGTGATGCTTCTAGTATGAGTGATCCTTCCGATCATACGCCTCTCTTCCAGCACCTTCAAGTGTCTTCTGTACCTGGTTGCTACCTTCCGGATCATTCGTCCTCGGTCTTCCACGCATCCCGGTCTTCCCGTCCCCGGTCTTCCCGCACCTGGTCTTCCCGCATCCCGCGTCTTCCCGCACCCGGTCTTCCCCGCACCCCGGTCTTCGCCTCGGTCTTCCACCCCGGTCTTCCCCGCACCCCGGTCTTCCCGCACCCGGTCTTCCGCACCCCGTCTTCCCGCACCCGGTCTTCCCGCACCCGGTCTTCCCGCACCCCGGTCTTCCCTGTCACCCCGGTCTTCCCGCACCCCGGTCTTCCCGCACCCCGGTCTTCCCGCACCCGGTCTTCCCCGCACCCCGGTCTTCCCCGCACCCCGGTCTTCCCCGCACCCCGGTCTTCCCCGCACCCCGGTCTTCCCCGCACCCCGGTCTTCCCCGCACCCCGGTCTTCCCCGCACCCCGGTCTTCCCCGCACCCGGTCTTCCCACCCGGTTTTCCCCCGCACCCCGGTCTTCCCGCACCCCGGTCTTCCCCACGCTTCCCGGTCTTCACCCGTTCCGCACCGTCTTCCCCGCACCCCGGTCTTCCCCGCACCCGGTCTTCCCGCACCCCGGTCTTCCCCGCACCCCGGTCTTCCACCCCGGTCTTCCCCGCACCCCGGTCTTCCCCGCACCCCGGTCTTCCCGCACCCGGTCTTCCCCACCCCGGTCTTCCCCGCACCCCGGTCTTCCCCGCACCCCGGTCTTCCCGCACCCCGGTCTCCCCACCCCGGTCTTCCCCGCACCCCGTCTTCCCCGTCTTCCCCGCACCCCGGTCTTCCCGCACCCCGGTCTTCCCCGCACCCCGGTCTTCCCCGCACCGGTCTTCCCGCACCCGGTCTTCCCCGCACCCTCGAGTCTTCCCGCACCCCGGTCTTCCCCGCACCCCGGTCTTCCCCGCACCCCGGTCTTCCCGCACCCCGGTCTTCCCCCCCCGATCTTCCCCGCACCCCGGTCTTCCCCGTATCCCGGTTTTTAACGCACCCCGGTCTTCCACGCATCCCGGTCTTCCCCGCACCCCGGTCTTCCACGCACCCCTATCTTCCACGCATCCCGGTCTTCCCCGCACCCCGGTCTTCCACGCACCCCTATCTTCCACGCATCCTGGTCTTCCCCGCACCCCGGTCTCCCCCGTATCCCGGTCTTCCACGCATCCCGGTCTTCCCAGCACCCCTATCTTCCACGCATCCCTGTCTTCCACGCACCCCGGTCTTCCCCGTATCCCGGTCTTCCCCGTATCCAGGTCTCCCCCCCCCCCCCGTCTCAAATCATGTTTGCTAAACTGTCAATAAAATATTACAGCACTTAGAGCTGTATGAAAATAATTAAGCAAACCAAAGTTTATACTGAATGTTAATAGATTTTTTAAGAATTCTCGGCCATCTTAAATGTCATCGTGAATGTTCATTATGCAGAATTGACTGGCAATCCTACTAAAATGTTCACTAATTCACTGCTGTTTTGTGGTCAGTGTCAAGTGTGTACCAGCACCTTCCATAGTGGTAATGTTTGAACACTAAACAGTGGGAGAGATCCTTAAGTCTCTCCTCGTAGACCATTTTCCTCAGTTCTGGCACAAACCTCGTCTCAAACCTTGGGATATATTAAAGTTGCTGGCTCCACGCTGGCGCCGCCGCCTCCAGCTCTGTCTATCCCAAATTGTTCTTCGTTAATGTTCCTGTATTTAATTCGTAGGTTAGCAAGTTTTACATATAATGCCGATATGTACTTGATATGATATGATCTTCAGGTGATATATTTGGCGTTCTACCTATTTCCAAGTTTTTCTCCTTGTACGTGGTCTGGAATTTGTGGGTCTCAGACTATATTCCGTCTCCAGTCTTATCACTTTTCCCTTTCACAGTTATCAGGATGGATTTCTAGTCGTTGCTTTCCTGGTCACATTTTAAGCTGGTTTAACTCGCATTTAATATACTCTTTACCTTCCTATTTGTTTCCTAAGGTTTTATTCCTGTAATTTATGTACGAATTATGAAGGCTGTTGTAATATCGGGCAGCAGGCGCGACGATTTCCAGGACTATTAACAGGTATGACAAATATGTATGTGATATTGGAGTGGCAATGTTCCCTGCAGTTGGTGCCTCCCTGTACTCAGCAGTTGGTGCCTCCCTGTACTCAGCAGTTGGTGCCTCCCTGTACTCAGCAGGTGGTGCCTCCCTGTACTCAGCAGTTGGTGCCTCCCTGTACTCAGCAGTTGGTGCCTCCCTGTACTCAGCAGTTGGTGCCTCCCTGTACTCAGCAGTTGGTGCCTCTCTCTACTCAGCAGTTGGTGCCTCTCTCTACTCAGCAGTTGGTGCCTCCCTGTACTCAGCAGTTACCTTTGATATACCTTTGAAGAGTTTCGAGAGTATCTACTCTCTGAGCCCGGCCATGGGCCAGGCTCGTCTTGTGCTTGCCTGGTCAACCAGGCTGTTGCTGCTGGAGGCCCGCTGCCCCACATATCCATCACAGCCTGGTTGATCTGGCACCTGGTGAAGATATTTGTCCAGTTTCCTCTTGAAGGCTTCTACACTGGTTCCAGCCGTGTTTCGGATATCTTCTGGTAAGATGTTGAATAGTCTGGGACCCCGGATGTTAATACAGTGCTCCCGTATTGTCCCCACCGCACCCCTGCTCCTCACTGGGTTTATTTTACACTTTCTCCCATATCTCTCACTCCAGTATGTTGTTATGGCAGTGTGCAGATTTGGGACCAGGCCCTCAAGTACTTTCCATGTATATATTATCATGTATCTCTCTCTCCTCCGCTCCAATGAGTACATGTTCAAGACTTGAAGGCGTTCCCAATAATTTAGATGTTTCAATGGCTCAATGTGAGCCGTAAACGATCTCTGGATTTGTTCCAGCTCTGCTATTTCTCCTGCCCTGAACGGGGCCGTCAGCACTGAGCAGTATTCTAAGTGAGGGAGCACTAGCGATTTGAATAGTGTCACCATCGGCATTATTTCCCTTGTTTTGAAAGTTCTCAATACCCACCCCGTCATCTTCCTGGCTGTTGTGATCTTTGTCTTGTTATGGTCTTTAAACGACAGATCAGCAGACATAATTATTCCCAAGTCCTTTACGTGTTCCTTTCGTTCTATGTGGTGACCCTCTTGCGTTTTGTATATAGTGTTCCTTTTGAGTTCTTCATTTTTTCCATACCTAAGCAGCTGAAACTTATCACCATTGAACGTCATGTTGTTCTCCACTGCCCATTAGAAGACCCTGCTTATGTCTTCCTGTAATTTTTCAGTGTCCTCTACCGTAGTGACTTTCATCTGCAAATGATGATACAAAAGTGTGCTGGGTGTTTTTTATCTATGTCTGCTATGAGGATGAGAAACAGCAGAGGTGCCAGGACAGTGCCTTGGGGCACTGAGCTTTTGACCTCGCTGATGCTGGATCTTGCCCTGTTCACTACTACTTTTTGTGTTCTTTGTGTTAGGAACTCAAAAATCCATCTGCCTACCTTCCCCGTAATGCCTATGGCCTTCATTTTGTGCGCTATCACTCCATGATCGCATTTGTCAAACGCCTTTGCAAAATCTGTGTAAATCACATCTGCGTTTTGGTCGTCCTCCAATGCCTCCGTAATTCTGTCATAATGGTTCAGCAGCTGTGACAGGCATGATCGACCCGCTCTAAAGCCATGCTGGTTCGGGTTATGTTGGTTGTGCTGGTCCATGAACTTTGTAATCTGCCGTCTCATCACTCTTTCAAAGATTTTTATGATGTGAGAAGTGAGGGCTACTGGTCTGTAATTTTTAGCTAGTGCTCTACTACCTCCCTTATGCAAAGGAGCTATGTCTGCACTCTTTAAGGCCTCTGGAATTTCACCTAGATCTAAGCTCTTTCTCCACAGAATACTAAGGGCTCTTGCTAATGGTACTTTGCACTGCTTTATAAATAAAGGATTCCATGAATCTGGTCCAGGTGCTGAGTGAGTGGGCATGTTGGCCATTTCTTTTTCGAAATCTATGGGATTTGTACTAATGTCGGTTAGGTGGTCTGCGCAGCCTTCTGCTGGAGTGAAAAATATTTCTACCTTGCTGTCATTTAGTGGGTTGCTGAACACTGACTCATACTGTTCTTTTAGAATTTCACTCATTTCCTGTTCATCGTCCGTATATGAATCTCCTCTCAATAATGGTCCAATTCTACAGGTAGTTCTTAGCTTGGATTTTGCATAGGAGTAGAAATATTTTGTGTTTCTTGCAATATCCTGTATGGCTCTTTGTTCCCTTTGTACTTCTTCTGTCAGGTATGACATCTTAAGTTTGTGCTCTAATTCCGTGATCTCTCGGTTAAGGCTATCTCTCCTCTGTTGCAACATAACTGTGTTTTTCAGCAATTCAGTAACCCGTTTTCTTCTCCTGTACCATCTCCTACGCTCTCTCTATATCTGATCTTCTTCGGGGTTTCCTCAATGGTACGTGTTTCATACATACCTTGTATGCTTCTGTATTCAGCTTCTCTAGGCACTGGTGGGGATTTAGGGTGCTCATGTCTGATTCCCATGATATGTCTGATAGCTCTTGGTTTATTTTTTCCCAGTCAATTCTATGGTTATTAAAATTAAACTTACTGAACATTCCGTCTCTAACATTAGTGTCGCAGTTCCCTAACCCTGAATTAATACTAGTTTGAACTTCTATGATGTTATGATCAGAGTATATTGTTTTTGTAACTGTTATGTCTCTGATTAATTCCTCGTTGTTTGTGAATATCAAATCCAGGGTATTTTCATTTCTAGTGGGATCAATTATCTGTTGGTTTAGTGAGTACTTTTCACAAAGCCTCATTAGTTCCCTGGTATGTGCCTGTTGAGCCAGGGTGCTTCCAGGAGTTATTTCTGGTATAACATTATGGTGCCTCATCTTCCATTTTACATGAGGGAGATTAAAATCTCCAAGGATTAAAATGTTTGGGGTGGGATTCTCTAGCCTATCCAGATAGCTATCTATCTTCTTTAACTGCTCTGTGAATTCCTCCGCAGTTGCTGATGGTGGTTTGTATACTAGGATAATTACTAGATTCTTATTTTCCACTTTAATGCCGAGGATTTCTACTACATCATTCGTAGCGTTCAAAACTTCTGTGCAACAGAGAGTATCTTTTATATAGAGTCCTACTCCTCCCTGTGACCTATTAATTCTATCACATCTATACATGTTATAGTTTTCTATCTGAATCTCTCCGTCCAAAACATCCCTTGTATGTGTTTCTGTAAATGCTCCAAACATGGCATTTGCTTCTGATAGTTGGTGCCTCCTTGTACTCAGCAGTTGGTGCCTCCCTGTACTCGACAGTTGGGGCCTCCCTGTACTCAGCAGTTGGTGTCTCCCTGTACTAAGCAGTTGGTGCTTCCCTGTACTCAGTAGTTGGTGCCTCCCTGTACTCAGCAGTTGGTGCCTCCCTGTACTCAGCAGTTGGTGCCTCCCTGTACTCAGCAGTTGGTGCCTCTCTGTACTCAGCAGTTGGTGCCTCTCTGTACTCAGCAGTTGGTGCCTCTCTGTACTCAGCAGTTGGTGCCTCCCTGTACTCAGCAGTTGGTGCCTCTCTGTACTCAGCAGTTGGTGCCTCCCTGTACTCAGCAGTTGGTGCCTCCCTGTACTCAGCAGTTGGTGCCTCCCTGTACTCAGCAGTTGGTGCCTCCCTGTACTCAGCAGTTGGTGCCTCTCTCTACTCAGCAGTTGGTGCTTCCCTGTACTCGGCAGTTGGTGTCTCCCTGTACTCAGCAGTTGGTGCCTCTCTCTACTCAGCAGTTGGTGCCTCCCTGTACTCAGCAGTTGGTGCCTCTCTCTACTCAGCAGTTGGTGCTTACCTGTACTCGGCAGTTGGTGTCTCCCTGTACTCAGCAGTTGGTGCCTCTCTCTACTCAGCAGTTGGTGCTTCCCTGTACTCAGCAGTTGGTGTCTCCCTGTACTCAGCAGTTGGTGCCTCTCTCTACTCAGCAGTTGGTGCCTCCCTGTACTCAGCAGTTGGTGTCTCCCTGTACTCAGCAGTTGGTGCCTCTCTCTACTCAGCAGTTGGTGCCTCCTGTACTCGGCAGTTGGTGCCTCCCTGTACTCAGCAGTTGGTGTCTCCCTGTACTCAGCAGTTGGTGCCTCTCTCTACTCAGCAGTTGGTGCCTCCCTGTACTCGGCAGTTGGTGCCTCTCTGTACTCGGCAGTTGGTTCCTCTCTTTATCTTATATTTTGTTACATTTTCTTATTCATTTGCTAAATTTTTATCCTCCTTGTTACTGTTATTCTTAGCTCTATCTTCTGATTCAGGTTAATTAACAATAACAATTTTATGTTTTCGTAACTGATGCAATGTTTTAAGTTTGAGCGTGTGTGGTTACTGAATGTTTGTGTTTTGACTTCCTAGACTGTGTTTAATCTTCCGTGTTGGGTAAGTGTGTACCTGCCCAGTTGTACTCCTATAGTTGTACTCACCTAGATGTGTTTAAGGGAGGAGGGGAGAGTCATGGACCTTTGATCCGGGTATTATAGATAGCCAGGTAAGTGACCACCTCTTCGTGTACATGTGACCGGTTTTGAGGACTCTTCTACCCCTCTTTCGTTCTTCCCGTCACCCCCTTCTCCTAGTCTATCCTTACTCCTTCCACCTAAACCTGGTTTTATCCACTACCCAAGTCACTCCTTTCATTATCCCCTCCCATCCCGAAGCCCTCCTTGAAGCCAGGCTTTCCTTGTAACTGCTTGGTCAACCAGGCTGTTTGTGTTAGCGGCCCACATACCCATCGCAACCCGGTTCATCCAGCACTTATAACAAGTAGTTGTCCTGCTTCAAACTTCTATCTTATTTCCAGCCGTATTTTTCTGATATCTCCTGATAGTATGTTGAAGATAGTGGGTCGTGGATGTTGACACAGTGTTCTCTTATTGTGCCCACAACCCTCCTGCTATTCTCTGGATATATTTCACACCTTCTCCCATATCTTTTACTCTAGTAAGTTGTTAAGCAGTGTGCAGGTTTGGGACCAATTCCTCTAGAATGTTCTACGTATATATTATCAAGTATCACTGTTCCAGAAGTGTGCTGTGAAGTGTTGCAAGTAGTTTATATGTTTCATTGAGTCTATGTGAGCAGTTGGCGTTGTTTCTCTTGTTTTGTAAGTTTTTATAATACACAGTCATTAGGTATCCTCTACGGCGTACATTAGGTATCCTCTACGGCGTACATTAGGTATCCTCTACGGCGTACATTAGGTATCCTCTACGGCGTACATTAGGTATCCTCTACGGCGTACATTAGGTATACTCTACGGCATACATTAGGTATCCTCTACGGCATACATTAGGTATCCTCTACTGCGTACATTAGGTATCCTCTACGGCGTACATTAGGTATCCTCTACGGCTTACATTAAGTATCCTCTACGGCGTACATTAGGTATCCTCTACGGCGTACATTAGGTATCCTCTACGGCGTACATTAGGTATCCTCTACGGCGTACATTAGGTATCCTCTACGGCGTACATTAGGTATCCTCTACGGCGTACATTAGGTATCCTCTACGGCGTACATTAGGTATCCTCTACGGCGTACATTAGGTATCCTCTACGGCGTACATTAGGTATCCTCTACGGCGTACATTAGGTATCCTCTACGGCGTACATTAGGTATCCTCTACGGCGTACATTAGGTATCCTCTACGGCGTACATTAGGTATCCTCTACGGCGTACATTAGGTATCCTCTACGGCGTACATTAGGTATCCTCTACGGCGTACATTAGGTATCCTCTACGGCGTACATTAGGTATCCTCTACGGCGTACATTAGGTATCCTCTACGGCGTACATTAGGTATCCTCTACGGCGTACATTAGGTATCCTCTACGGCGTACATTAGGTATCCTCTACGGCGTACATTAGGTATCCTCTACGGCGTACATTAGGTATCCTCTACGGCGTACATTAGGTATCCTCTACGGCGTACATTGAATTGCTTGACAGAATTTTTATTTACTTTTTTTTCCTGCAAGTTTTCGTTTAAAGCGTAATTAGAATGCGTCATCCGACAGCCTTCAAATTTTCAACACTGGAGTACTTGAAGTAGGAAAAGAATCATGTAACTATTGCTATGTGCATGTTGCCTCTGGTCAGATTTATATAGACCATTCATGATTTTGGTGTGCTCTAGCTTGAGAAAGCCTCTTCTGCTCGGCTTGAAACTTTAAACACAGATGTATCCTGGCAAGAAAGTGAAGATTGTTACTGGAGTGTGTAGGTGCCATTTTGCCTTTCCTTACCTTTCGACTACTCTGGGGTCATAACCCCTGCAGCGCGGTCCTAGACCAGACGACCTGGTGGATGCACTGATCGGCCAGGCTGTTGGTACTTGCTGCACGTAGTCCAGTTGATCAGGAACTGAGATGAGGAACTTTTCAAGTTCCCTCGAACCGCTGGGAAGTCGGAGACCTGAGATGATTAACAAGTTGTCTGTTAGTGTACTCATCGTGCCTCTGCTATATATTGGAGGTATTTGACGCCGTTTGTCATGTATCTTGCTTTCATACGGAGGGAACAGTCTCTGAAGGATTTTCCAGATGTAAGTTATGATGTGCCTTATTCGCCTACATTCCAAGGAATTTATTTCAAGGTACTCCAAACGTTTTCACTAGTTCAGATGTTTACATACGGCCAGTGAAGGTTGTGTTTTGTAGCTCGGTAATCTCTCCCGCTTTGCAGGGGATTACTAGTACACAGTTCTAGTTATCCAGACTATCATTTTCCTTGTGGTGACACAAGCAACATTGTTGTAATCCTTGAATGATTGATGAGAAATAAGTTGCACTATATTCGCCTCTTATGGACGACTTCAGTCTTGAATACTTGATTCATCTTCTGGAAAGGATAACCTTGTAGGTTGACGTTGTGTAGGTGCAAATTTACTCGCATAGTTAATAAACTTGGTATTGTTAAATTCCATGAGATAGCTGAAGAATGCCTCTCTTGGTCGGCGTCAAACTTCAAATACTGGCGTGTTTTTCTCGCAAGAATGTTAATATTCATTTTGGGTTCAATAAGTTTTTTTTTATTTTCTGATTTTATTAAATGAATTGGTATCCATGCAATAACTGGAGAATGCCTCTTTTGATAGACTTCAAATCTTAAATGTCGGTTAATGTTACTTATATGTTTTAATTGATTTTGTGGTGATAATTTGTCAATTTTTTATATTGTGATATTAGTTTTCATGTGTATGCTTTTTAGTGCTTCTACTGATTAGGTTCAAACCTTATTATAGTTCAAGACGATCTGAAAAGTGTTAATGTATAGCTCCTGGCCCTTTTGGAGATGTTAAGGTGCAGGTTCTAGTCTTCTTGAGTGTTTAACAAAATCTCCCGAGACTGTTGAAGGTGTTGATGTGCAGCTCCTGATCATTATTTATGAGAGTTGATGCCTACCTCCGGTGATCTATCTGTTAGGCTGCAGTAGCGTGGCGTTCCCAGTACTGTGTGTGTGTGTCACAGCTACACGGATACACGGATATTGTTTATTTTGATCCAAATGACATAATTATTCCTAAGATTCATTGTTTACGTGATATGGTAAGAACATTCCATCATCCACTGTGTTCCTTCCATCCATGATGAATTTTGTCATCATCGAACTTTTTTTTTCCATTTGCCCATTATAGGACTTTTGTGGATATCCATTTTGTTGTAGTTTGTTGTATCTTGTATTGAGGTGACTTTCACACATGTTTTGTTATCGTCTACGAAGATAATATAAACACGTGGTGCGAGGAGCTTTTTGTGGAGTGTGTGGATGAAGTCAGAACATAAAATGGGGACCCACTTCCATCTCAAACACTGGTAATGATCACAGCATCCGGCCCTGCCCCAGACCAAGTCTTGTGGTTGAGGGCCTGACCAATTAGACTGTTATTAATAGCAACACGCATTACTATGTGAAAACACCACACCCCGGACTGTCTGGAGGAACCCTTCACATTTACTCCTAAACTCAGAAACTCGGTATATGTAGTGAGGGTATTGAAAAGTTTTGGGTCCTACCTGTGATATACCCGAGACCAATTTCGAAGGCTTTCATACCCTACCAGTCCAGCCTTTGGCTAAGATTCCTTGCTGAATGTCAGTTCAACCAGGCTGTTGCTGTTAGTAGCCAGGTGGCCCACAAAGTCATGGCAGCCTGGTTGATCTGGCACTAGGCGGAGGTAGTTTTCTCTTGAAAACTTCTTCACTTGTTCCAGCAGTATTTGTTACCAGCTGGCAGTATTTGTTACCAGCTGGCAGTATTTGTTACCAGCTGGCAGTATTTATTACCAGCTGGCAGTATTTGTTACCAGCTAGCAGTATTTGTTACCAGCTAGCAGTATTTGTTACCAGCTGGCAGTATTTGTTACCAGCTAGCAGTATTTGTTACCAGCTAGCAGTATTTGTTACCAGCTGGCAGTATTTGTTACCAGCTAGCAGTATTTGTTACCAGCTAGCAGTATTTGTTACCAGCTAGCAGTATTTGTTACCAGCTAGCAGTATTTGTTAGCAGCTAGCAGTATTTGTTAGCTAGCAGTATTTGTTACCAGCTAGCAGTATTTGTTACCAGCTAGCAGTATTTGTTACCAGCTACCAGTATTTGTTACCAGCTGGCAGTATTTGTTACCAGCTGGCAGTATTTGTTACCAGCTGGCAGTATTTGTTACCAGCTAGCAGTATTTGTTACCAGCTAGCAGTATTTGTTACCAGCTAGCAGTATTTGTTACCAGCTAGCAGTATTTGTTAGCAGCTAGCAGTATTTGTTACCAGCTAGCAGTATTTGTTACCAGCTAGCAGTATTTGTTACCAGCTAGCAGTATTTGTTACCAGCTAGCAGTATTTGTTACCAGCTAGCAGTATTTGTTACGCTGCGATTTGTTCAGCTAGCAGTATTTGTTAGCAGCTAGCAGTATTTGTTAGCAGCTAGCAGTATTTGTTACCAGCTAGCAGTATTTGTTACCAGCTAGCAGTATTTGTTACCAGCTAGCAGTATTTGTTACCAGCTAGCAGTATTTGTTACCAGCTAGCAGTATTTGTTACCAGCTAGCAGTATTTGTTAGCAGCTAGCAGTAGTTGTTGAGCTAGCAGATGTTGTTAACTATATTTTTAGTGTCGTTCTCATGTTATCTTTTCTATATTTATGTTACCAGTAGCCAGTATCTAGTACACAACATTGTTTTCTCTACTCCTGGTTCCTCACTCCAACACAGTGCCATTCCATCCTGGCTCCCGCCACAATGCCACTCTACCCTGGTTCCTCACTCCAACACAGTGCCACTCCATCCTGGCTCCCGCCACAATGCCACTCTACCCTGGTTCCTCACACCAGCACAGTGACACTCCATCCTGGTTCCACAATTCGGCACAGTGCCACTCCATCCTGGTTTCTCACTGGCATAGTGCCACTCCATCCTGGTTTCTCACTGGCACAGGGCCACTCCATCCTGGTTTCACACTCCCGGCACAGTGCCACTCCATCCTATTTCCTCACACCTACACAGTGCCACTCCATCCTGGTTCCTCACACCGGCACAATGCCACTTCATCCTGGTTCCTCAATCCCGGCATAGTACCACTCAATCCTCGGTCCCGGCATAGTGCCACTCCATCCTGGTTCATGGCACAGTGTCACTCCATCCTGATTCCTCACTCCCGGCACAGTGTCACTCCATCCTGATTCCTCACTCCCGGCACAGTGTCACTCCATCCTGGTTCCTCACTCCAACACAGTGCCACTCCATTTTGGTTCCTCACACCGGCACAGTGCCACTCCATTTTGGTTCCTCACACCGGCACAGTGCCACTCCATCCTGGTTCCTCACACCGGCACAGTGCCACTATATCCTGGCTCCCGGCACAGTGCCACTCCATCTTGGCTCCCGGCACAGTACCACTATCCTGGCTCCCGGCACAGTGCCACTATCCTGGCTCCCGGCACAGTGCCACTCCTGGTTCCTCACACCGGCACAGTGCCACTCTATCCTGTTTCTTCTCACTGGCACAGTGCCACTCCATCCTGGTCCCTTTCTCCCGGCACAGCGCCACCTCCCACAACCCTCCTTACAGCGCCACCTGCCACAACCCTCCCCACAGCGCCACCTCCCATAACCCTCCCCACAGCGCCACCTCCCACAACCCTCCCCACAGCGCCACCTGCCACAACCCTTCCCACAGCGCCACCTTCCACAACCCTCCCCACAGCGCCACCTCCCACAACCCTCCCCACAGCGCCACCTCCCACAACCCTCCCCACAGCGCCACCTGCCACAACCCTCCCCACAGCGCCACCTCCCACAACCCTCCCCACAGCGCCACCTGCCACAACCCTCCCCACAGCGCCACCTGCCACAACCCTCCCCACAGCGCCACCTCCCACAACCCTCCCCACAGCGCCACCTCCCACAACCCTCCCCACGGCGCCACCTCCCACAACCCTCCCCACGGCGCCACCTCCCACAACCCTCCCCACAGCGCCACCTCCCACAACCCTCCACACAGCGCCACCTGCCACAACCCTCCCCACTGCGCCACCTCCCACAACCCTCCCCACTGCGCCACCTGCCACAACCCTCCCCACTGTGCCATCTGGCTCCAGCGTATTAACTTAACTCCTCAAGAATTCCATGGAGGATTTTCTGGATGAAGGTTAAACTCTCGGCCACTTTCCATTTTGGCAGTGATTTCCTCCATGTTTAGTTCTTGACTCCGGCTGACTATTGCAGCTTGTGTTAGGTGTTATCGTGAGTGCATAATAGCGGAGTAATGTGCTTCAGTCTTGAATTAAAATGGCGTGTATGAGCGAGGGAAGCCGCACCACACATCACTCTTTATGTACTTTCAGTTTACTGTTTTTAAATTTGTGTGTATGTTATACCTTGAGTATACCTGGACAGGGTTTCGGAGGTCATCACCCCGAGCTCCCGGTCTGAGACCAGGTCTTGTGCTGGATCAGGGTCTGATCAGCCAGGCTGTTACTGCTGGCCGCACGCAAACTGATGTATGAACCACAGCCCGGCTGGTCAGGTACTGACTTTAGGTGCCTGTCCAGTGCCTTCTTGTATTCTGGGAGGCAGTTGAACAGTCTTGGGTTCCTGACATTTATTGTGTTGTCTCTCAATGTACTCGTGGCGTCCCTGCTTTTCATTGGGGGAATGTTGCATCTCCTGCCGAGTCTTTTGCTTTCATTGGGAGTGATTTTCGTGTGCAAGTTTGGTACTAATTCCTCTAGAATTTTCCAAGTGTATATTATCATGTATCTTTATTGCCTGCATTCCAGGGAATACAAGTAAATGGCCTTCAACCGTTCCCAGTAATTTAGGTGCTTTATCGTACTTATGTGTGCCGTGAAAGTTCTTTGTACACTCTCCACATCAGCAATTTCGCCTGCCTTGAAGGGGGCAGTTAGTTAACAGCAGTATTCCAGCCTAGAGAGAACAAGCGATTTGAAGAGAATCATCATAGGCTTGGCGTCCTTGTATGCCTAACTAGGTTCATATTTCGCACCATGCTGGTGCTGCCACCTATAGGCCTACCCAGCTCAGCTGGCACCACGCTTATGCTGTTTCATTCAGGCACCCGAGCTCACTCAGTCAACAAGGTCTACTTCGTCACTCTCTCCCGGGCATGGTTCTCCGGGCCTGGGCGCTTAAACACTGCCTCTGTACCAAGAACCTAAATAAAGTAACGTTGCCTCCGAAGCCTTATCATTCATTCTGCTACCAGATCAACATGTAATCTTCGACGATATAACTAGTTTTGAAGGTTCTCATTATCCATCCTATCATTTTTCTAGCAGATGCGGTAGATACATTGTTGTGGTCTTTGAAGGTCAGATCCTCTGACATTATCACTCTCAGGTCCTTCACATTACGTTTTCACTTTATTGTATGGTTAGAATTTATTGTATACCTTGATGCAGTTTTAATTTCCTCAAGTTTTCCATATCTGAGTAGTTGAAATTTCACTTCATTGAACTTCATATTGTTTTGAGTGGCCCATTTGAAGATTTGGTTGATGTCCGCTTGGAGTCTTGCGTGTCTTCGATGGAGGTCACTGTCATGGCAATCCGGTGTCATCCGCAAAGGAAGACACGGAGCTATGGCTTACATCTCTGTCTATGTCAGATATGAGGATGAGGAATAGGATGGGAATAGGATGTGGAACAGAGCTTTTCATCCTAGCTGCCTCAGACTTTTCTCTGTTTACTATTAATCTTACCAAAAGCTCCAACGGCGGGTCATCATCTGACTAAGACCCGCGTCAGGAAACACTTGTCCTGTGTCCTGACGAACCTAACCTAACCTCTTTGCGTTCTATTTGTTAGGAAGTTAAAGATCTAACTACCAACTTTTCCTGTTATTCTTTTATCACGCATTTTGTGTGCTATTACACCGTGGTCGCACTTGTCGAAGGCTTTCTCAAAGTCTGTGTATACATCTGCATTTTGTTTATCCCCTATAGCATCCAGGACCTTGTCATAGTGTTCCAGTAGCGGGGACAGGCAGGAGCGACCTGCTCCAAACCCGTGTTGCCTTGGGTTGTGTAGTTGATGGGTATCTAGGTGGTTGGCGATCTTGCTTCTTAGAACCCTATCAAAGATTTTTATGATATGGGATGTTAGTGCTATCGGTCTGTAGTTCTTTGCAATTGCTTTACTGCCACCTTTGTAGAGTGAAGCTGTCTGTTGTTTTTAGTGAGTGTGGGATGACCCCTGTGTCCTCTCCATAGAATTCTGATGGCAGGTGACGGGCTTCTTGCAGTTCATGATGAACACGGAGTTCCATGAGTCTGGGCCTTGGGCATAGTTCATGGTTATGTCATTTATTGCCTTTTCAAAGTCTTGTGGTTTTAGGATAATATCCAAGATTTTTGAGATGACCAAATTTTGGGTCTCGGTCATAAAGAATTCATTTAGATTGTCGACCCTTAGTCTGGTTAACGGCTCGCTGAACACTGAGTCGTATTGGGACTTTAGTATCTCACTCATTTCTTTGCTGCCATCTATGTAGGTCCCATCTCACCTAAGCAGGGGCCCAATACTGGATGTTGTTTTACTCTTAGATTTGGCATAAGTGAAGAAGTATTTTTTTTCAGTTCCCTTTATGGCTTTTAGTTCTTCCTGAGATTCTTATTTCCTGTAAGATCCCTTAATCTAAATTTTGATATTTGCTATTTCTCTGACTAGTTCTTCCCTTCGTATTTCAGATATATTGTCCCATCTCAGCAGCTCTGTGATTTTGTGCCTTCACCTGTATAAGGAGCATCTCTCTTAGTTTACATCTTCTCTTTCCTTTTCTTAATGGAATGTGCCTTGAGCAGACCTCAAGTGCCACAGTTAATTTTTTCTAGGCAAAGGTTTGGATCCGTGTTGTTTAGGATATCTTCTCAGGTTGTTTCATTTAGGACATGGTTGACTTATTCCTATTGTATGTTTTTGTTATTGAAGTTAAATTTTGTGAAGACACCCTTAAAGGTGTTTAGCAGTTCTGAGCAAATGAGCGACTCTATGACGTACAGGCCAACCCTCCCTTGTTGCCTGTTTAGTCTGTCACATCTGAATAGATTATAACCGGAATCCATATTTCGTTGTCAAAATTATCCTTTATGTGGGTCTCTTTGAAATCTGCAAACATTGCATTCGACTCCGTGAGCAGTCCCTTGATGTAAGGAATTTTGTTGTTTATTGATGGCTTTAGACCCTGTATGTTTGCAAAGATATATGTCGTTATATTGATGGAATTTAGGGAGTTTATTTGCTGGCATTATCTGTGCCTCTGTTCCAGAAGTGTTTTCAGTTGGTGTAAGATTTCTGTCGTTTCTTGCCTGTCTTTTTTTCTTCCTGGCATTAAAAAACCTCCCCTGGAGAGGTTATATTCCTGTAATACTTCCTTTCTAATTTAGGAGGCACGATCTGTAAGCTGGTTGCGAGGGCGATGATTCCCGGAACCACCAGCTAATATGATCGCTATAATAGCTGTGTGTTTTAGTGAGTGGGCAAGCAGCCTTGAAGGTGGTGGAGGTGTGAGGTAACAAATATTGACTTTGTCAGTAACTTGCAAGTTACCATTGTTCTGAGAGTCACCTTCGTCATGCGCAGACACTTTACACCAGCATCAAGATCTCAAAACTAAATCTTCATTTTAATATAAAATTTACCTTGAGTGTTATCACATAATAGACTTTGTGATCAGCTGAGTCTTTCAGTGGTGCCGACAGTACTTCGTGGAGTGGCAAGACGCTGTGTCTGAGGACACATGAAGGTGGCCCTCTGGTTGGCCACGGCGCCAGCCACCACTGGATTGTCTCTGCTAGACTGAACCAGTCACACACACGCACACAACCAGAGTGAGAAAGAAGAGTTAGACGTGTTTCACATGCTGAGCAGGGGATCTAATCTTCCAAGGTGATTTGACAACTCCGTACGTCGGTATACTCCAAGGAGTGTTCACTCGTGCTCCCAGGTTGTCTGCAGTCTCATGTAGTGGATTCCAAGGGTCATCACCTAGAACAGGCCTCTGGTTGATAGCCTGATGAATCTAGGTAACACGCAGTTCATGGTAGGCATCACAGCCATGCTGCTCACAAACTATCCAAAACTGAATAGTTGAAGACTTGAAGAACGTCGCCTGCTCTGATGATTCGCGATTTATACTGCTACACGCAGATGGTAGGGGCAGAATTAGGTGTAAACCTTTGTGATGTTGTGGAACGGGACATTAGCAGCATGAGTGTGTAGCTATCAAGATGTGTGATGTAAACAAGGACCGGGATCTCCAAGGAATGTTTCCAGCACATTGTTGAATCCATACCATGAATTCAGGCTGTTATGGTAGCAAAGGTTTACCCCCTGCCCAGTACCAGAAGGGTATAACCTAATGAAGTGGCCACTGTGTGTGTATGCATAAGCATATATTCAAACATATGTACAAGTATATGTGTGTGTGTGTGCAGATGCATATATATATATATATATTTATATATATATATATATATATATATATTCAACAAGTCGGCCGTCTCCCACCGAGGCAGGGTGACCCAAAAAGAAAGAAAATTCCCAAAAGGAAAATACTTTCATCATCATTCAACACTTTCACCTCACTCATACATAATCACTGTCTTTGCAGAGGAGCTCAGATACGACAGCTGAGAATAGTCCCTCCCAGCTGTCACTATCCCAGACCCCTCCTTTAAGTGCAGGCATTGTACTTCCCATTTCCAGGACTCAAGTCCAACTAAATCAATTTACTGGTTTCCCTGAATCCCTTCACAAAATATTACCCTGCTCACACTCCAACAGCTCGCCAGGTCCCAAAAACCATTCGTCTCCATTCACTCCTAACACGCTCACACATGCTTCCTGGAAGGCCAAGCCCCTAGCCCACAAAACCTCCTTTACCCCCTCCCTCCAACCTTTTCGAGGACGACCCCTACCCCACCTTCCTTCCCCTACAGATTTATATGCTCTCCAAGTCATTCTACTTTGATCCATTCTCTCTAAATGACCGAACCACCTCAACAACCCCTCTTCAGCCCTCTGACAAATACTTTTATTAACTCCACACCTCCTAATTTCGTCTCCACAGATACCTCAACGCACCACTCGCCTTTTTTCCTTCATCAATTCTATGGTTAACCTCATCCTTTATAAACCCATCCGCTGACAAGTCAACTCCCAAATATCTGAAAACATTCACATCTTCCATAATCTCTCTCTCCAATGTGATATTCAATTTCTCTTTATTTAAATCGTTTGATACCCTCTTCACCTTATTCTTATCTCTGTTCACTTTCAACTTTCTACCTTTACACACCCTCCCAAACTCATCCACTAACCTTTGCAACTTTTCTTTAGAATCTCCCATAAGCACAGTATCATCAGCAAAAAGTAACTGTGTGAACTCCCATTTTGCATTTGATTCCCCATAATTTAATCCCACCCCTCTCCCCAACACCCTAGCATTTACTTCTTTTACAACCCCATCTATAAATATATTAAACAACCAAGGTGACATTACACATCCCTATCTAAGACCTACTTTTACCGGGAAGTAATCTCCCTCTCTCCTACACACCCTAACCTGAGCCTCACTATCCTCATAAAAACTATATATATATATAAATAATAAAATGTTATGTAGATATCGCAAACCAAGCGATACAGGATGCAAAACAACCACGGGGGAGTAGAATGATATCTCTAGGTCTTTCGTGTTGCAATCAACACATCAGGAGCGTGCAAAGTTGCAGTAAAATAGGAGAATGTCCAAGCAAATACGATTGCAGGGGACGTCTTCATTGTGACTGTTATGTGATTTTTGTACAGTCACATAAAAAGACAAAGACCAGGTAATCAAGCCTGCCTTACCCCCCAAGCCTCCCTTCCCCAAAGCCTGCCTTTATCCCCAAGCCTGCCTTCCCCCCAAAATTGCCTTCAAACCAAGCCTGCCTTCCCCCCAAAATTGCCTTCAAACCATGCCTTCCTTCCCCCCAAAATTGCCTTCCCACCAAGCCTATCTTCCCACCAAGCCTGCCTTCCCCTCACGCCTGCCTTTCCCTCATACCTGTTTTCCCCTCACGCCTGCCTTTCCCTCACGCCTGCCTTCCCCTCACGCCTGCCTTTCCCTCATACCTGTTTTCCCCTCACGCCTGCCTTTCCCTCACGCCTGCCTTCCCCTCACGCCTGTCTTTCCCTCATACCTGTTTTCCCCTCACGCCTGCCTTTCCCTCATACCTGTTTTCCCCTCACGCCTGCCTTCCCCTCACGCCTGCCTTCCCCTCACGCCTGCCTTTCCCTCATACCTGTTTTCCCTTCACGCCTGCCTTTCCCTCATACCTGTTTTCCCCTCACGCCTGCCTTTCCCTCACGCCTGCCTTCCCCTCACGCCTGCCTTTCCCTCATACCTGTCTTTCCCTCACGTCTGCCTTCACGCCCACATAGCGACCCTAAGCAATACCAACTTACAAAATATTAACAGTCAAATAATTCGTGGTGCCAAACTGCTGTGAAAAATAGTCTCGTGATCCCGACAGGATGTGGAAAGAGACACTTGTGTACATTTCACGACAATTATTATAAGAAACGTTTCGTCTTGTAAATGTCTTGAACTGTACATGGTGTCTTTCTTCCACAAAACTGCTCTGCATTATG
The DNA here is from genome assembly GCA_009830355.1 of Cherax destructor. Lineage (NCBI taxonomy): Eukaryota > Metazoa > Arthropoda > Malacostraca > Decapoda > Parastacidae > Cherax > Cherax destructor. Next base: position 17,420 of record WNWK01010394.1, on the reverse strand, counting down.
CAGAAAAGACGTGAAAAATGTAGAGTGTGGAAGAAGAAAGTAGAGAGAGGAACAGTGTAAGATTATTTGTAAACACCACAGAGTTGTTAATTAAACACTATCACAAAATAGCTCAGTTCTTTAATTTATAAAAAAAATAATATAAAATCGTGATTTAAAAAAAATAACTGTGTTGCTGGCTTCGTTGAAGGCAGGAGAGATGAGAACACCAACACTAGAGATAGTTTACTGCTGCCTTGAGTCTTGTGTGTGTACTCACCTAGTTGTGGTTGCAGGGGTCGAGTCACACCTCCTGGCCCCGCCTCTTCACTGGCCACTACTCGGTCACTCTACCCGCTCAATGAGCTTTATCATACCTCTCCTTAAAACTATGTATGGATCCTGCCTCCGCTACATCACTTCCCAGATTATTCCACTTCCTGACAACTCTGTGACTGAAGAAATACTTCCTAACATCCCTGTGGTTCATCTGAGTCTTCAACTTCCAACTGTGACCCCTTCTTGCTGTGTTCCACCTCTGGAACACTCTGTTTCTGTCCACCTTGTCTATTCCTCTCAGTATTTTATATGTCGTTATCATATTCCCTCTATCTCTTCTGTCTTCCATTGTCGTCAGGTCGATTTCCCGTAACCTCTCCTCGTAGGACATACCCGTTAGCTCCGGGACTAGTCTTGTTGCAAACTTTTGCACTTTCTCTAGTTTCCTTACATGCTTGGCTAGGTGAGGGTTCCAAACTGGTGCTGCATACTCCAGTATGGGCCTAACGTACACAGTGTACAGGGTCCTGAATGACTCATTATTAAGATGTCGCAATGCTGTTCTTAGGTTTGCCAGGCGTCTGTATGCTGCAGCAGGTATTTGGTTGATGTGCGCCTCAGGAGATGTGCCTGGTGTTATACTTGAGTGAGGTTTGTAAGCTCTGGCCCCCTAGACTGTACTCCGTCTGTGGTCTTCTTTGCCCTTCCCCAATCTTCATGACTTTGCACTTGGAGGGGTTGAATTCAGGAGCCAGTTGCTTGACCAGGCCTGCAGCCTGTCCAGATCCCTCTGTAGTTCTGCCTGGTCCTCGTCCGATTGAATTCTTCTCATCAACTTCACATCATCTACAAACAGGGACACTTCGGAGTCTATTCCTTCCGTCATGTTCACAAATACCAGAAACACCACCGGTCCTAGGACTGATCCCTGTGGCACCCCGCTCGTTACAGGCGCCCACTCTGACACCTCGCCACGTACCATGACTCGCTGTTGTCTTCCTGACAGGTATTCCCTGATCTATTGCAGTGCCTTCCCTGTTATTCCTGCCTGGTGCTCCAACGTGTGTGAGGTGTGTGTGTGTGTGTGTGTGTGTGTGTGTGTGTGTGTGTGTGTGTGTGTGTTGCTGTGTGTGCGTGTGGGCACAAATACCTGTCCTGTTTGGTTGAGAGGCATCAACATAGCACCAGGTGACACTAGTGGCATCAACATAGCACCAGGTGACACTAGTGGCATCAACATAGCACCAGGTGACACTAGTGGCATCAGCATAGCACCGGGTGACACTAGTGACATCAACATAGCACCAGGTGACACTAGTGGCATCAACTTAGCATCAGGTGACACTAGTGGCATCAACATAGCACCAGGTGACACTAGAGTATCAACATGCCACTAGTGTCAGCATAGCACCAGGTGACACTAGTGGCATCAGCATAGCACCAGGTGACACTAGTGGCATCAGCATAACACCAGGTGACACTAGTGGCATCAGCATAGCACCAGGTGACCCTAGTGGCATCAGCATAGCACCAGGTGACACTAGTGGCATCAACATAGCACCAGGTGACACTAGTGGCATCAGCATAGCACCAGGTGACACTAGTGGCATCAGCATAGCACCAGGTGACACTAGTGGCATCAGCATAGCACCAGGTGACACTAGTGGCATCAACATAGCACCAGGTGACACTAGTGGCATCAACATAGCACCAGGTGACACTAGTGGCATCAACATAGCACCAGGTGACACTAGTGACATCAGCATAGCACCAGGTGACACTAGTGACATCAGGATAGCACCAGGTGACACTAGTGGCATCAGCATAGCACCGGGTGACACTTGTGGCATCAGCATAGCACCGGGTGACACTAGTGGCATCAACATAGCACCAGGTGACACTAGTGGCATCAACATAGCACCAGCTGACACTAGTGACAACATAGCACCAGCTGACACTAGTGACAACATAGCACCAGGTGACATACTAGTGACAACATAGCACCAGGTGACATACTAGTGACATCATCATAGCACCAGGTGACACTAGTGACATCATCATAGCACCGGGTGACACTAATGACATCATCATAGCACCGGGTGACACTAATGACATCATCATAGCACCGGGTGACACTAGTGACAACAACATAGCACCAGGTAACATACTAGTGACAACAACATAGCACCAGGTAACATACTAGTGACAACATAGCACCAGGTAACATACTAGTGACAACAACATAGCACCAGGTAACATACTAAGAACATAAAGAAGGAACACTGCAGCAGGCCTGGCCCATGCGAGGCAGGTTCAATTCTCCCACTGACTCAAGCCAATGCCTTGACCTGGTCAGGTCAGTCACACTCACTTAAGGGAGGAGCATGGCATCTGACCTAGTATCACAAGCTGGTCAGGACCAACTCACACCCACCCACACCCACTCGTGTATTTATCCAACCTATTTTTAAAACTACACAACGTCTTAGCTTCTATGACGGTACTCGGGAGTTTGTTCCACTCATCCACAACTCTATTACCAAACCAGTGCTTTCCTATATCCTTCCTGAATCTGAATTTTTCCAATTTAAAACCATTGCTGCGAGTCCTGTCAATGCTAGATATTTTTAGCACGCCATTTACATCCCCTTTATTAATTCCTGTTTTCCATTTATACACCTCAATCATATCCCCCCTAATTCTACGACTTTCTAGAGAGTGCAGATTCAGGGCCCTCAGTCTATCCTCATAGGGAAGATTTCTGATACATGGGATCAACTTTGTCATCCTCCTTTGTACGTTTTCCAGAGCATTTATATCCATTCTGTAATACGGTGACCAGAACTGTGCAGCATAATCTAGATGAGGCCTAACCAAGGGTATATAGAGTTGAAGAACAACCTTAGGACTCCTATTATTTATACTTCTTGATATGAAGCCCAGGATTCTGTTAGCTTTATTGCGAACACTTATGCACTGTTGTTTTGGTTTCAGATTACTAATCAGACTCTAAATCCTTTCGCAATCCGTAATATTAAATCTACATTATTTAGTTTATATGTGGCATGGTTATTTTCTGTCAACATTCAGAATTTTGCATTGTCTATATTAAACTGTCTGCCACTTCTCCGACCATTACATCAGTCTATTCAAATCTCTGAGTGTCTAATGTCCTCATTAGAATGAATGGACTATTTTGTGTCATCAGCAAATTTGCTTATGTCCTATTTATTCCTCATCTGTCTTTATATAAATTGAACAACAAGGGCCCAACACTGACCCCTGTGGAACACCTAGACGTGCCCCCATTCTGATTCCTCCCATTTATACTAGTGACAACATAGCATCAGGTAAGATACTAGTGACAACATAACAGGTAAGATCTAGTGACAACATAGCACCAGGTAAGATACTAGTGACAACATAGCACCAGGTAGATACTAGTGACAACATAGCACCGGTAAGATACTAGTGACAACATGACCAGGTAAGATACTAGTGACAACATACCAGGTAAGATACTAGTGACAACATACACCAAGCAGGTAAATACTAGTGACAACATAGCTACCAGGTAAGATACTAGTGACAACATAGCACCGTAAGATACTAGTGACAACATAGCACCAGGTAAGATACTAGTGACAACATAGCACCAGGTAAGATACTAGTGACAACATAGCACCAAGTAAGATACTAGTGACAACATAGCACCAGAATGTGAAAAGATAGCTAGTGACAACATAGCACCAGGTAAGATACTAGTGACAACATAGCACCAGGTAAGATACTAGTGACAACATAGCACCAGGTAGATACTAGGACAACATAGCACCAGTAAGATACTAGTGACAACATAGCACCAGGTAAGATACTAGTGACAACATAGCACCAGTAGATACTAGTGACAACATGCCAGGTAGATACTAGTGAAAATGACAGATAGCACGCACAGTAAGATACTAGTGACAACATAGCACCAGTAAGATACTAGTGACAACATGACCAGGTAAGATATATGACAACATAGCACCAAGTAAGATACTAGTGACAACATAGCACCAGTAAGATACTAGTGACAACATAGCACCAAGATACTAGTGACAACATAGCACAAGTAAGATACTAGTGACAACATAGCACCAGGTAAGATACTATACAACATAGACAGTAAGATACTAGTGACAACATAGCACCAGGTAAGATACTAGTGACAACATAGCACCGTAAGATATAGGAAATAGCCAGGTGATACTAGTGACAACATGCACCAGTAAGATACTAGTGACACATAGCACCAGGTAAGATACTAGTGACAACATAGCACCAAGTAAGATACTAGTGACAACATAGCACCAGGTAAGATACTAGTGACAACATAGCACCATAAGATACTAGTGACAACATAGCACCAGTAAGATACTAGTGACAAATGCACGTAAATACTGTGACAACATGCCAGTAAGATACTGTGACAACAGCACAGGTAAGATACTAGTGACAACATGCACCAGGTAAGATCTAGTGACAACATAGCACCAGGTAAGATACTAGTGACAACAGCACCAGTAAGATACTAGACAACATCACCAGGTAAGATACTAGTGACAACATAGCACCAGTAAGATACTAGTGACAACATAGCACCAGGTAGATACTAGTGACAACATAGCACCAGTAAGATACTAGTGACAACATAGCACCAGTAAGATACTAGTGACAACATAGCACCAGGTAAGATACTAGTGACAACATAGCACCAGGTAAGATACTAGTGACAACATAGCACAGGTAAGATACTAGTGACAACATAGCCAGGTGATACATGACAACATAGCACCAGTAATACTAGTGACAACATAGCACCAGTAAGATACTAGTGACAACATAGCACCAGGTAAGATACTAGTGACAACATAGCACCAGGTAAGATACTAGTGACAACATAGCACCAGGTAAGATACTAGTGACAACATAGCACCAGGTAAGATACTAGTGACAACATAGCACCAGGTAAGATACTAGTGACAATATAGCACCAGGTAAGATACTAGTGACAACATAGCACCAGGTAAGATACTAGTGACAACATAGCACCAGGTAAGATACTAGTGACAACATAGCACCAGTAAGATACTAGTGACAACATAGCCGGTAAGATACTAGTGACAACATAGCACCAGGTAAGATACTAGTGACAACATAGCACCAGGTAAGATACTAGTGACAACATAGCACCAGGTAGATACTAGTGAACTAGCCGTAGATACTAGTGACAACATAGCACCAGGTAAGATACTAGTGACAACATAGCACCAGGTAAGATACTAGTGACAACATAGCACCAGGTAAGATACTAGTGACAACATAGCACCAGGTAAGATACTAGTGACAACATAGCACCAGGTAAGATACTAGTGACAACATAGCACCAGGTAAGATACTAGTGACAACATAGCACCAGGTAAGATACTAGTGACAACATAGCACCAGGTAAGATACTAGTGACAACATAGCACCAGGTAAGATACTAGTGACAACATAGCACCAGGTAAGATACTAGTGACAACATAGCACCAAGTAAGATACTAGTGACAACATAGCACCAGGTAAGATACTAGTGACAACATAGCACCAGGTAAGATACTAGTGACAACATAGCACCAGGTAAGATACTAGTGACAACATAGCACCAGGTAAGATACTAGTGACAACATAGCACCAGGTAAGATACTAGTGACAACATAGCACCAGGTAAGATACTAGTGACAACATAGCACCAGGTAAGATACTAGTGACAACATAGCACCAGTTAAGATACTAGTGACAACATAGCACCAGGTAAGATACTAGTGACAACATAGCACCAGGTAAGATACTAGTGACAACATAGCACCAGGTAAGATACTAGTGACAACATAGCACCAGGTAAGATACTAGTGAGGGCTACAACAATACACAAGTTATGCACTGTAAGCAGCGTGTAAAACCTGCCTGGCTTCCATAATTGATGGCATTGAGGTGAATTATTAAGGTGGTTGTTATTACTGCGTCACCTTGTGTTATGAGGCGAGGCAGTAGTTCTGTGTATTTGATTCTAAATGTATATTTATCATCCTTCACTATTTAATTCTCCTTGCCTTATTCTGCTTCGTTTTTTTCGTCTTCCTTTCATTCAACTGTTATTTGGCACTGCTTCATCTTTTTCTTCTATTCATTTTGATATAACTTCTCCTTTCCTCTGCTGTCAAGTTTCCATTTCGTTTTTGCCAGCTGTTTTCCTCTTTCATTATCTCGTCAGTCTTCATCTCATCTGTCTTTCTCTCATTTATCTTCCGTCAGTCTGGTCTTGTCTTTTATCCTGCCTTTCACCTTTAACATCTGTTTAAACTTCCACGTTTTTTGTGCCTGATGTTGTTCAGCTGTGCCTGGTGTTGTTCAGCTGTGCCTGGTGTTGTTCAGCTGTGCCTGGTGTTGTTCAGCTGTGCCTGGTGTTGTTCAGCTGTGCCTGGTGTTGTTCAGCTGTGCCTGGTGTTGTTCAGCTGTGCCTGGTGTTGTTCAGCTGTGCCTGGTGTTGTTCAGCTGTGCCTGGTGTTGTTCAGCTGTGCCTGGTGTTGTTCAGCTGTGGCTGGTGTTGTTCAGCTGTGTCTGGTGTTGTTCAGCTGTGCCTGGTGTTGTTCAGCTGTGTCTGGTGTTGTTCAGCTGTGTCTGGTGTTGTTCAGCTGTGCCTGGTGTTGTTCAGCTGTGCCTGGTGTTGTTCAGCTGTGCCTGGTGTTGTTCAGCTGTGCCTGGTGTTGTTCAGCTGTGGCTGGTGTTGTTCAGCTGTGCCTGGTGTTGTTCAGCTGTGCCTGGTGTTGTTCAGCTGTGTCTGGTGTTGTTCAGCTGTGCCTGGTGTTGTTCAGCTGTGCCTGGTGTTGTTCAGCTGTGCTGGTGTTGTTCAGCTGTGCCTGGTGTTGTTCAGCTGTGCCTGGTGTTGTTCAGCTGTGCCTGGTGGTCAGGAGGATCTCAAGTCCATGATTTTGTTGTCTCCTTCCCGCGTTTAAGTGTCCACGCCACCTCATCAACCCCTCCTCCTCACCATTCTGAATTATACTTTTGATAACCCCATTCCCTCTAAACTCCACGCTCCAAATTCTTTGCATAATCACACCACACAACGCCCTCAAACACGACATTGTCACTGCTTCCTCTTCGGGGTGACTGCGCTCATTGTTTGTGTGTGTGTGTGTGTGTATATATATATATATATATATATATATATATATAATTAATCACGTCGGCTGTTTCCCACCGAGGCAGGGTGACCCAAAAAATAAGAAAGAACTTTAATCATCGTTCAACACTCACCATCATTTATACATAATCACTGTCTTTGCAGATGCATTCATATACGACAGTTTAGATGTTACTCCAAACAGCCAATATCCCAAACCCCTCATTTAAAGTGCAGGTATTGTATTTTCCACCTCCAGTACTCGAGTCCGGTTAACCGGTTTCCCTGAATCTCTTCACAAAATATTACCCTGCTTAGACACCAACAGCTCGTCAGGTCCCAAAAACCATTCGTCTCTATTCACTCCTATCTAACACGTGCATGCATGCTTACTGGAAGTCCAAGGCCCTCGCCCACATAAACTTTACCCCCTCCAATCTTTCCTAGGACGACCCATACTCCGCCTTCCTTTCACTGCATATTTATACGCTCTCCAAGTCATTCTACTTTGTTCCATTCTCTAAATGACCAGACTACCTCAAACCCTCTTCAACCCTCTGACTAATACTTTTAGTAACTCCACACCTCCTCCTAATTTCCACACTACGAATTCTCTGCATAATATTTACACCACACATTGCCCTTAGACAGGACATCTCCACTGCCTCCAGCCTCCTCCTTCCTGCTGCATTTACAACCCAAGCTTCACACCCATATAAGAGTGTTGGTACCACTATATTCGGAGAGTTGTTAGGTGGGGAGTTGGAGGTATCGGGAAGATGGAAGGAATATTTTGAGGAATTGTTAAATGTTGATGAAGATAGGGATGCTGTGATTTCATGCATTGGCCAGGGACGTATAACTTCTTTTAGGAGTGAGGACTAGTCAGATGTGAGTGTATGGGAGGTGCATGAGGCTGTGGGTAAAATGAAAAAAAGTAAAGAGCTGGGATTGATGGCATCATAACAGATGCAGATATAGTTTTGGAGTGGTTGGTATTTTTATTTAATGAATGTATGAAAGAAAGGAGGTGCCTTTGGATTGGCAGTGTGTGTGTGTGTGTGTACTCACCTAGTTGTGGTTGCAGGGGTCGAGTCATAGCTCCTGGCCCCGCCTCTTCACTGGCCGCTACTGGGTCACTCTCCCTGCGCTATGAGCTTTATCATACCTCTTCTTAAAGCTATGTATGGAGCCTGCCTCCACTACATCACTTTCTAAACTATTCCACTTCCCGACCACTCTGTGACTGAAGAAATACTTCCTAACATCTCTGTGATTCATCTGAGTCTTCAACTTCCAACTGTGTCCCCTTGTTGCTGTGTCCCATCTCTGGAACATTCTGTCTCTGTCCACTTTGTCAATTCCTCTCAGTATCTTATATGTTGTTATCATGTCCCCCCTATCTCTCCTGTCCTCCAGTGTCGTCAGGTCGATTTCCCTTAACCTCTCCTCGTAGGACATACCTCTTAGCTCCGGGACTAGTCTTGTTGCAAACCTTTGCACTTTCTCGAGCTTCTTCACGTGCTTGGCTAGGTGTGGGTTCCAAACTGGTGCTGCATACTCCAGTATGGCCCTAACGTACACAGTGTACAGAGTCCTGAACGATTCTTTATTAAGATGTCGGAATGCTGTTCTTAGGTTTGCTAGGCGTCCATATGCTGCAGCAGTTATTTGGTTGATGTGCGCCTCAGGAGACGTGCCTGGTGTTATACTCACCCCAAGGTGAGGTGTGTGTGTGTGTTTGTGTGTGTGTGTGTGTGTTTGTGTGTGTGTGTGTGTGTGTGTGTGTGTGTGTAGCACCTTTGTATAAAGACAAAAAGGACAAAAGAGAGTGTAAAAATTATAGGGTAATAAGTAGAGTATACCTAGAAAGGTGTATGGTAGAGTTATTATTGAAAGAATTAAGAGTCAGACAGATGACACTAAAATAAGCATGAAAGTCACTACGGCAGAGGACACTGAAAAATTACAGAAAGACATAAGCAGGGTCTTCCAGTGGGCAGTGGGTATGGAAAAAATGAAGAACTCAAAAGGAACTCTATATACAAAACTCAAGAGGGTCACCAAATAGAACGAAAGGAACACGTAAAGGACTTGGGAGTGATTATGTCTGCTGACCTTTCTTTTAAAGACCATAACAAGACAGCCAGGAAGATGACGGGGTGGGTATTGAGAACTTTCAAAACAAGGGAAATAATGCCGATGGTGACACACTTCAAATCGCTAGTGCTCCCTCACTTAGAATACTGCTCAGTGCTGACGGCCCCGTTCAGGGCAGGAGAAATATCAGAGCTGGAACAAATACAGAGATCGTTTACGGCTCACATTGAGCTAGTAAAGCACCTAAATTACTGGGAACGCCTTTAAGTCTTGAACATGAGAGATACATGATAATATATACCTGAAAAGTACTTGAGGGCCTGGTCCCAAATCTGCACACTGCATAACAACATACTGGAGTGAGAAATATGGAAGGAAATATAAAATAAACAGTGAGGAGCAGGGGTGCGGTGGGGACAATAAGAGAGCACTGTATCAACATCCGGGATCCCAGACTATTCAACATCTTACCAGAAGATATCAGAAACACGGCTGGAACAAGTGTAGAAGCCTACAAGAGGAATCTGGACAAGTATATTCACCAGGTGACAGATCAACCAGGCTGTGACGGATATGTGGGGCAACGGGCCTCCAGCAGCAACAGCCTGGTTGACCAGGCAAGCACGAGACGAGCCTGGCCCATGGCCGGGCTCAGAGAGTAGAGAAACTCTCGAAACTCTTCAAAGGTATATCAAAGGATCACAGATAAAGAAGGAGGCTTTTGAAGGGTAGGGGGTGTGTGGACCAAGTGTTTACACCGAGGTATATAAGTAATTAGTATTTCGATAAGGGTAAGGAAGTTTTTGTTGCATTGGAAGGGTATGTGAAAGAAGGAAACAAAAATTGCATATATGAAGGAGTAAGGTGATGACTGTAACAAAAAATTTAGGCAATGAAAGATTGGATATCCGATTGGAGAGAGGGAGTATGGAGGAAGTGAATGTATTCAGATATTTGGAAGTGGACTTGTCAGCAGATGTGTCTGTGAAAGTCGAGGGGAATCAAAGAATTGATGAGGGAAAGGTGAGTAATGCATTGAGGAATCTGTAGAGACAAAGAACGTTATTCATGGAGGCCAAAAGGGGAATGTATGAGAGTATAGTAGTACTAGCACTCTTATATGGCTGTGAAGCATGGGTGGTGAATGTTGCAACACGGAGAAGGCTGGAGGCAGTGAGATGTCGTGTCTGAGGGCAATGTGGGGTGTGAATATTATGCAGAGAAGTCGTAGTTTTTAGATTAGAGGGAGGTGCGAGATTACTAAAAGTATTATCCAAAGGGGTGAGGAGGGTTGTTGAGGTGGTTCAGACATTTATAGAGGATGGAACAAAAAAGGATAACTTGGGGGGCGTGTATAAATCAGTAATGGAGGGGAGGCAGGGTTGGGGTTGTCTTAGGAAAGGTTGGAGGGAGGTGGTAAAGGAGGTTTTGTGTTCGAGGGGCTTGGATATCGAGCAAGCATGTGCGAGCTTGTTAGGAGTGAGTGAAGGCAAGTGACTTGAAAGGTATTCAGGAAAACCGGTTAGCCGGATTTGAGTCCTGGAGGTGGGAAGTACAGTGCCTGCACTCTGAAGGAGGGGTGGGGATATTTGCGGTTTTGAACTGTAGTATTGCCACCCCTCTGGCAAGACAGTGATGAGTGAGTGATGGTGAAAGTGTATCTTCTTTTTTGGGTCGCCTTCCTCGGTGGAGAAGGCTGGTGAAATATATATATATATATATATATATATATATATATATATATATATATAAATAAAATGATGGGGTCCACCTCTGGTGCAAATTGTGGGACCCATAGCCTCGGAGAAGTGGATAAAAAGGCTTCAAGGAAGAATATTTGGATTTCTTCCTGAAGCCATTTGAATATTCCACTTCCCCTACCACCCTATCTTTTCATTTTTTTTTTTTACCAATAGGTATATTTTATTACATAATATGGTACAAAAGATTTAAAGAGATACATTGTTGATATAACGATGGCATATACAGTACATGAGGTGTGAGAGATATATGTCTAGTACATACTGTTACATGTTTGTCACTGATTATAATGCAAAAATCTCATCCAGCTCCTCAGAGCTGGGGCGCGTGCCCAAAATACAGCAGGCATTACCCCTCTGAAGAGCAGCGCTGAGTCGCTGGAACAGAAAACTAGCTGCCCTGGGATCCCTAGTTACCCTGTTGAGTCTTTTGCCCAGCTCCTTGAGGAACTTAGATGCACTCTTTTCCCATGAGCCAAGGGTCTCCGAGCCTATGGGAACAAACATATAATGATGGGCAAGTTCTCCATATTTTCTCGACTTCTGGAACTCCCTGAAGGTGGCAGCTGCCCCTCCTTCCTCCCTGGTGTATCGGAGATAGGTATCAGCCAAGGTAGATGCACATGTGTAGTCCCACACCATCTGCTTGCCGTCTGTCCAGGATTGAAGGGTGATACCATCTGGACGGTTTTGGCTGCCATCAGATCTGCATAGTTGGGGTGGCTCCCTTACTGCTGGGCATCCGGCTGTTGTGAGGCTCCTCTTGATAACGTTATTAACCTCTTCATGTCTTGCAATTTTTCCCTCGGATTTACGACACACAAGACCATGGTACCCGAATCGGTCTGCTGCTTCACTGCCATAAATACACCTGTGTTCGGCGAGAATAGGGGCGGCAAGTCGAAGGGCAACACCAATGCGGATGGTCTGTGGGTAGAGGCGTGTGCCAAGGCTGGAGTTGGGAAAAGCCAACAGAAAGTTCCCTGCATGAGGAGCTCTCACTGCCAGGAGGCGGGCTCTATCCTTCCCTGACACACTCTGAAGCATTGCTGAGGCTATATTCTCTACTATTGGGCCATCCCAGTACGACTGTTTGTAGTTGTTGGGGAGCGCAGGCCTGGTTTCAGAGCCCGTTAGATTATCCCAGATCCTAGCTCCGTCAACGAACTTTTGGTCATGGATTCCAATCTTGTCCCTAAGATGTTCAGGAAGAATCGCTGCTACAAGCCCTCTGGATGCAATGCATGAAGACAGGAAAGCATATAGAGCAATCTGAGATGACTTGAGGAACACCAATGCCTCCTAGTCTGACTGTGAGTATAGCTTGGTCCCACTGCCCATCTTCTAGAGTAAGGTTAAGTACTTTAGTAAAGATCTGCCTCAGGATACTGTCATATTCGTGCAGTATGGGGTTATCATATGAAGGAGCATATCTTAGGAAATATGTCAACCTGGACAGACTCAAGCATTTAGTGAGAAGGTACAAGGCATCATGGGTGTCAAGATTGCCTATTCGTTCCATTCTTCTCAATTCTTCCAGTTTCTTCCTGAGAATTGTGTCAATGGCATCGCTTCCCAGAGGTGCTCCAAGCAAGACGCTATTTGTAGAGGCAATGACTGATGCTCCTGGTAGTTTTGATCTCACTGCATCTAACACTTGTTGATTGACTGAGATGATTTCACATTCAGGATGAGTCCCATTTCCTGTCCCCGTGTCATCACCTGTGTAAGATCATCTAGAAGGGACTCCTTTGTACCTCCTTTGTACCTGCTAGTGTGCCATCATCCAGGAACCAGATGTTTAGCTTACTGGTCAGTCTGACTGTGATTTCCCTAACTGCTATACAGAAGAAAAATGGTGCGAGAGGGTCCCCTTGCTGGACATCCTCTGATGATGTGATTTCATGCTCTCCAAACAGGAGCATTGATTCCTTGCTATATCCAGCTGAAACAAAAGGGAAGAAACCCGGGAAATGTTCTTGTACAGCTGCTAATACCACGTCTCATTTCAGGAGATTAAATGCATTCTTGAAATCTAATTTTACCACTGCTTTGTCATCAGGCAGGTTGCCGATATACGCCCTTGTTGCATGAACCGCTGCTCCACTTCCTTGAGAGACCCCAAAGCCAAGTTGGTTTGGTTGAAGCATCATGGCCGCCTCTGCGCGAATACTTCGGACAGCAGCTTTGGACACGAGGCGGCGAAAAATGTTGCCCACTGCAATTGGCCTAATTCTTCCATCCTTCTTTTCAAGGGAACAAAGTGATGCACCAATAATTACAATATCAATAACTACACTGCACTAGCCAGGGGTCGAACCCATGATGCTCTGGCCCGCCTCATGATGAGCGAAAACACATGACGCTTTAGCCCACTGAACCACACAATCCTTAAGAGTAATGCATCCAGTAGGACTGAATGTTGTACTCGATACCCAAGGACATACGGTGGTGTGGACGCCTCTAAGCTAATTTCATTCTCCTCCCTGTTTGGTGTACTAGCTGAACCAGCAGTATATTGATACAGTGTAGTTATTGATCAATACCACTCGTTCGTTGTCACAATATATATATATATATATATATATATATATATATATATATATTTTTTTTTTAAAAAAAATATATATATGCTAGGGTGAGCGCCCGGCATAATGCCGTGATGAAAATCAAAGGCCAACCATACAAGGGGGTCTTTTTTTCGTCAGTGCATTATGCTGGGTAGCAGCCGTTAGCATGACGTCACGGCCTGCCGCCACACTCCACAGTGACTCCTCATTGCTCACATGGCTGCCGTGGTGAGAGGAAGTGTTGCACTTTTGTCTCATTCACCCCATCTTTTGTCTGGTGTTCCCTTTGGTTTTGGGGCTATATATGTTTGATTATGGGTAAAAGGAAGTCTTTAACATCTGAAACTATAGCTCAAATCATAGGGCTTCACAAAGCTGGGCACCAGACGAAAGAAATAGTGGAGAATGTTGGTGTGTGTGAGCATTCAGTGAGGAACTGGGTGCAGCGTTTCAAGGCTGGTGGCGGTGTTGAGTTACCGTCTGACAAACCTCGGCCTGGCCCCTCGAAGAAGACATCTGTTCGTACCTTAACTGTGTTAAAGAAGCAGTTAGAGAGTACACCTAAGATAACTGCTAGAGAATTGAAAGAAAAGAACCCACATCTTCTCTCAGAGGTGTCTGTAAGAACTGTTAACAGACGTGTATCAGAACTGAGCTACACTAGTCACCGCCAGGTTAAGAAACCGATCCTCTCCAAGCCACAGAATCCAGCCTACGTTTCGTAGGCTGGATTATGCAAAGAAATATCTTCACTGGACTCCTCAACAGTGGTATGAAGTACTTTGGAGTGATGAATCAACTGTCACCTGTAACTGTGGGGGACATGTGTACCGGCCCAGAGGTAGTGACCCGCTAGGCCCACGCTACATCTGTGGGACCACCAAACACCCAGACTCGCTCATGGTTTGGGGGTGTTTCAGTGCTCAGAGTGTTGGTGAAGTCATTGTGCTTCCCAAAAACCAGTATATGAACCAGTATAATTACCTGGAGTTATTGTGTGACAATTTACCTGAGGTGTTTGACAAGTGTGGGGCTAGGGTTTTTATGCAGGACGGTGCACCGTGTCATACCGACAAATCTGTAGTTCAGTGGCTTAAGGACTGTGATGTGAGGTTCTTTAATGACTGGCCAGGCAATTCCCCAGATCTAAACCCTATTGAGAACCTCTGGTCAATAGTGAAACGAAGTTTACTGGGCAAGGATATCAGTTCCATCCCGTGGCTGGAGGCTGCTCTACATGAGGCATGGAATAATATACCTCCCTAAACCCTCAAGAATTTGTGAGAGTCTTCCTACACGGCTGAGGGACGTGATTAAGTGTAAAGGACGCAGCACCAAGTATTAAAACCTCAGTATTGTGCAAATATATATATTATAATTTTTCATGGTGTGTGTTTGTGTTTTGGTACGTGTGGGGGGGGAGGGGGCGGCATAATGCCGTGACTAGTACTGTATACACACACACACACACACACACACACACACACACACACACACATATATATATATATATATATATATATATATATATATATATATTATAGGCAGCGAGCGTAGTGAGTGGCGGTGGCTGTGGAGCCTCTGCTTCCTCCCTCGACAGTTAACTCATCATCCTGTACACTGTCTTAATTAAAGCCTACGTTAATTTGCTCATTTTGTACTCTTTAATCCCCCGTGCAAGGGTGCATGCTACCCTTGTCTGGTATCCCTCTTCCCCTATATCTTTGTGTTTCTTTTCCTCCCCGTTGTTCTCTCCCCTTCTCTCGTGTTCTCCCTTACCCCGTTTGTCCTCTTCCCTTTCTTTCACCTCTCCCCGCTTCGTCATTTCTCACATTTATGTCTGGCTCACAGTTTGTGAGCAATACCCTTATCCGTGAGTCACTTTGGTACTGACGTTGTTGTAGTGTGTGTGTGTGTGTGTGTGTGTGTGTGTGTGTGTACACCGATTTGTATTTGTTCTTTGCTTTTTGCCATTGTCTCTATTACCCACATCCTTTCTTTTACTTTTTCCCCTCCAGTTATTTTTCCATTGCATCATAATTCCCTTCTGTTGTCCCATTTTCTGTTTCTCATTTCCTTCCTTACTTCCCCCACTTGCATTAGCACCAGGTACTCTACCTCAGGTACTCTACCTCAGCATCACATGATCGCTGCCATCTTATGGTTATCCACAAGTAATTTCAACCATGCTATAATATTTTTGTGCACAACCAGTTCAAGTCTTGCTGGGTCATCTCCCCTCTTGTTGTTTCCGTCACATGTTTTCTCAGAAAACTCTTCGTTACTGTTTTCTGCAGGATTTGCTCTCCACATGTCTGAGGGTCCAAATTTCCCCCAGTCTCCTTATGGTTAAAGTCTCCTAGTACCATGAGTTTAGCTTTGTTTCTTGCTCTCTGTGCCAGTCTCCAAGAAGTGAATTATTGTCTTGGTATTCTGATCTCATCCTCCCTTCGTCCTCTATTTGGTGGTGATTATATATCAGTGGCATTGTTAATTTTCTCTCTAGATATTAAAGTGCCTGTTATGGAATCCCCCAAATCCCCCCATGTTCTGATTTCCTGGTTTCTCAAATCTCCAGTTGTTTCTGACCATCACTGCTACGCCTCCTCTTGTCCCTTTCTTTTCTTACTATTTGGTAGCCCTCTAGGAATATCCTATTTGTTATTCTTCCTGAGAGTTTCGTCTCCGTAATACCCATAATATCATGGTTTTCCTCTGCTATGCTTTCTTTCATAATTTACTGAGTCTACCTGGAGAGAATGTTCCGAGGATCAGCGCCCCTCGGTTTGGTCCCAGACCAGGCTTCCTGGTAAATGGCCTGATTAACCAGGCTGTTGGTGCTAGCCGCAGTCTGATATTGTCATCTCTTATTGTTTTCTGGTCAGGCTATTTTATTACTTCACTTCTGGCGACACTGGATGTGTTTCAGGATTTATTAATGATACAATGATGATTAATGTTGACGTTAATGATGTGGTTCAGGTGTTGTTAATAATGTTGATATTTCAGGTTGTGAGGTTCGAGGGCGGTGTGGGGAGCTCGGGCCAGGGGGCCGATATGTACTACTGAGGCCCACCCAACACTTCACCAGGTCAGTAACACTCAACACACTCACCTTACAATAAATGACCCTTGCTATCAACGACATAATTAAGCTATAATATTAAAAACTTGAATAGTTTTGAAAGAGAGATGAGCCGCTGAATTGGTCATCGTGTGAACAAGAGCAGCGCCACCTGTTGTTCTGCTGTGTGCGGGTTATTTGTATATTGTTCCAGTCAAGGGATTCTGTCTTCTGATTCTTTCCTGTATTGTTCTTGTTGCATCCATCAACCGTGAATAATATATCATTATTTACACAGAAAATCTAGAAGGAACCACTGGACATGTGCACACGTAGATAAAACACACGTGCAACAGTTAGGTATCTATTGTTGAATCCTACACAGTAGGCTTCTTCAGTCAGATACAGAGGCAGCAGTGTAGTAGTGAAATGAAGATGATAAAATCAGTCCATCC
>WNWK01010393.1:32500-70412 GCA_009830355.1 Cherax destructor | reverse complement strand
AGAGTATGGTGATGATAATAACAAAAGATTAGGTGACGAAAGATTGGAGGGAGAAAGTATGGAGGAGGTGAATGTATTCAGATATTTGGGAGAGGACATGTCAGCAGATGGGTCTATGAAGAATGAGGTGAATCATAGAATTGATGAGGGGAAAAGGGTGAGTGGAGCACTTCGGAGTCTGTGGAGACAAAGAAATTTGTCCATGGAAGTAAAAATGGGAATGTATGAGAGTATAGTTATACCAACACTCTTATATGGGTGTGAAGCATGGGTGATGAATGTTGCAATGAGGAGAAGGCTGGAGGCAGTGGAGATGTCATGTCTGAGGTCAATGTGTGGTGTGAATATAATGCAGAGAATTCGGAGTTTGGAAATTAAGAGGAGGTGCGGGATTACCAAAACTATTATCCAGAGAGCTGAGGAGGGGTTGTTGAGGTGGTTCGGACATGTAGAGAGAATGGAACGAGACAGAATGACTTTGAGTGTGTATAAATCTGTAGAGGAGGGAAGGCGGGGTAGGGGTCGGCCTAGGAAAGGTTGGAGGGAGGGGGTAAAGGAGGTTTTGTGTGTGAGGGGCTTGGACTTCCAGCAAGCATGTGTGAGCGTATTTGATAGGAGTGAATGGAGACAAATGGTTTTTAATACTTGACGTTCTGTTGGAGTGTGAGCAAAGTAACATTTATGAAGGGATTCAGGGAAACCGGCAGGCCGGACTTGAGTCCTGGAGATGGGAAGTACAGTGTCTGCACTCTGAAGGAGGGGTGTTAATGTTGCAGTTTTATAACTGTAGTGTAAAGCACCCCTCTGGCAAGACAGTGATGGAGTGAATGATGATGAAAGTTTTTCTTTTTCAGGCCACCCTGCCTTGGTGGGAATCGGCCGATGTGTTAATAAATAAATAAAAATAATACAAAACTGCTTCCTTAACCTATTGAACAATCACAAAACATATGAAAACATCGTAAATAATGTACTATATACATGTTACGGTGACATGGGCTGGCTGTGGAGGGAGGCCTCTAATGGTATAATTATACAATATTTTATAGTGGGGTGAAGTGTCATGGGGAATCACAAGTTACTGACACACTGCTGCTTCTCCCTCTGCTGTATCTCTGCCCACTTTGTAATGATGCCAAATGCTGAATTAAATACGTATATTAGAAAACAAAATAAAAATGAAACTCCAACTTGATAACTTTATTTTAATTTGCATAACTTATATGGGGTAGCAATAATGTTGAAGGATCAGTTATGGAAGAAGAGGGAATATAAATGTGTAAATTCAAGGACTATGAGGATTAAAATAAGGGTCGGATGCGAAAAGTGGGTCATAATAAACGTGTATGCACCTGGAGAAGAGAGGAGTGAAGAGGAGAGAGAGAGAGAGATTTTGGTAGATGTTAAGTGAATGTATAGGAACCTTTGAACCAAGTGAGAGAGTAATTGTGGTAGGGGACCTAAATGCTAAAGTAGGAGAAACATGTAGAGAGGGTGTGGTAGGTAAGTTTGGGGTGCCAGGAGTAAATGATAATGGGAGCCCTTTGATTGAACTTTGTATAGAAAGGGGTCTAGTTATAGGTAATACATATTTTAAGAAAAAGAGAATAAATAAGTATACAAAATATGATGTATGGTGTAATGACAGTATAGTTTGTTGGACTATGTATTGGTAGGTAAAAGACTGTTGAGTAGACTTCAGGATGTACATGTTTATAGAGGGGCCACAGACATATCAGATCACATTTTAGTTGTAGCTACAGTGGGAGTAAAAGGTAGATGGGATACAAGGAAAATAGAAGCAGTAAGTAATGGAGACAGTTAGGGTTAGATATAAACAACTATTGGAGGATAGATGGGCTAGTGAGAGTGTAGGTAATGGGGTCGAAGATGTATGGGATACGTTTAAGAATATAGTGTTAGAGTGTTCAGCAGAAGTTTGTGGTTACAGGAAAGTGGATGCGAGAGGGAAGAAGAGTGATTGGTGGAATGATGATGTAAAGAGAGTAGTAAGGGAGAAAAAGTTATCATATGAGAGATTTTTACAAAGTAGAAGTGAAGCAAGGAGGGAAGAGTATATGGAGAGAAAAAGAGAGGTTAAGAGAGTGGTGAAGCAATGTAAAAAGAGAGCAAATGAGAGAGTGGGTGAGATGTTATCAACAAATTTTGTTGAAAATAAGAAAAAGTTTTGGAGTGAGATTAATAAGTCGAGGAAGCCTAGAGAACAAATGGATTTGACAGTTAAAAATAGAAGAGGAGAGTTATTAAATGGAGAGTTAGAGGTATCAGGAAGATGAAGGGAATATTTTGAGGAGTTGTTAAATGTTGATGAAGACAGGGAAGGCTGTGATTTCGTGTATAGGGCAAGGAGGAATAACATCTTGTAGGAGTGAGGAAGTGCCAGTTGTGAGTGTGGGGAAGTTCGTGAGGCAGTGGGTAGAATGAAAGAGGGTAAGGCAGCTGGGATTGATGGGATAAAGATAGAAATGTTAAAAGCAGGTGGGGATATAGTTTTGGAGTGGTTGTTGCTATTATTTAATAAATGTATGGAAGAGGGTAAAGTACCTAGGGATTGGCAGAGAGCATGCATAGTTCCTTTGTATAAAGGAAAAGAGGACAAAAGAGAGTGGAAAAATTATAGGGGAATAAGTCTGTTGAGTATACAGTGGTACCTGTACTTACGAGCAGCTCCCAACTCGAACAATTATGTAAGTGTTACGATCAGAGCCTAATCTCGAGGCCTCCTCGTAACAAGTTATTTAAAGTAAAGTAAAGTAAAGTAAATTTTATTTCTTTGCAATTTTACATAGATATTGGTAGTTAGAATCATAAACTGAAGTGCAAGGAGAGCCACTGGCATGCCATGGCATTAGGGGCAGCATAATCTAATGACTTATAGACTATGTACATAATACTAGAGAAATTGATTGAGTTTATTCTAGTTATATATTTTATTTCAAATTACATTGTGATGATATTATACTGTTAAAATTACAATATGATGATATTAAATTGTAACAAGTGTTTAGGAGGATGGTAATATAAAATTGAGATTATCTTAAGGAAAATAACATTGAGCATTTTTGAAAGTAATTTATAGTATGAGTATTTAGTTTTGGGTGAGTAGGGGGTAACATAATACAGTGGTACCCCGACTTACGATATTAATCCGTCAGAGAGGGCATATTTTAAGGCGAAACAATCGTTACACGAATCAATTTTCCCCATAAGAAATAATGGAAATAAATTTAATCCATCCAAGACTTCCAAAAGTAGTTAAATAAAATATTTTTTAGAACTTTTTGACATTAAATAATACAGAATTTAATGAATAATACCTAAATACACATGTAAATATTGTACAATAACATGTCACTTACTTTTATTGAAGAGTTGTTGATGTGTGGAGGACGGGAGGAGGGGAGAAGGTGGAGTAGTATGCTAGTGTTTGGAAGGGGAATCCCCTTCCATTAACACTGCAGGTACCAAGTTCTTTTCTGGGGTTACTGGCCTTTTTCTTTAAATGCTACACTCCCTGCATGAATGCTACACTCCCTGCATGAATGCTACACTCCCTGCATGAATGCTACACTCCCTGCATGCCTGCTACACTCCCTGCATCCTTGCTACACTCTCTGCATCCCTGCTACACTCCCTGCATCCCTGCTACACTCCCTGCATCCTTGCTACACTCCCTGCATCCTTGCAACACTCCCTGCATCCCTGCTACACTCCCTGCATCCTTGCTACACTCCCTGCATCTTTGCTACACTCCCTGCATCTTTGCTACACTCCCTGCATGCCTGCTACACTCCCTGCATCCTTGCTACACTCCCTGCATCCCTGCTACACTCCCTGCATGCCTGCTACACTCCCTGCATCTTTGCTACACTCCCTGCATGCCTGCTACACTCCCTGCATGCCTGCTACACTCCCTGCATCCTTGCTACACTCCCTGCATCCTTGCTACACTCCCTGCATCTCTGCTACACTCCCTGCATCCTTGCTACACTCCCTGCATCTTTGCTACACTCCCTGCATCTTTGCTACACTCCCTGCATCTTTGCTACACTCCCTGCATGCCTGCTACACTCCCTGCATGCCTGCTACACTCCCTGCATCCTTGCTACACTCCCTGCATCCCTGCTACACTCCCTGCATGCCTGCTACACTCCCTGCATCTTTGCTACACTCCCTGCATGCCTGCTACACTCCCTGCATGCCTGCTACACTCCATGCATAAATGCTACACTCCCTGCATGAATGCTTCACTCCCTGCACATTCTTTACCACAGCTTTCTTGGGGCCCATGGTGGCTTATTTAGCAGTTGCAAGCACTAAAAACAGTGGAATAATGACAATATACTGGTATGAATGCGTGGGTGTGTGGTCGCTCTGACTTGTAAACAATAGCACACTGACGCTCCCTGGAGTGCGCGCTCAGCTGGGCGCCAAGCGGACACGTCCGGTACGAATGTCGTTACACGAAGTAAACATCGTAAATCACAATCAAATTTTTTACGTTATAAATATCGGTTATCAAAAATAACGTAAGATGATAGCATCGTAACACGGGGTACCACTGTACAGTGGTCACTCGGTTTTCGTGCATCTCCAAACTCGAACATTTATGTAAGTGTATTTTCGTAAGTGCTGTTGCAAGTGTATTTTTGGGGGTCTGAAATAGACTAACCTACGTGACATTATTTCTTAAGGAAGTAAATTCGTTCGGTAATGGCCCTTGAGCAGCATTCTGGAACGAATTTTCGGCGAAAACCGAGGGACCACTGTAGTAGCATATTAGTAAAAATTGAAATTATCTTATAGGAAAATAATATTGAGCATTTTTGAAAGTAGTTTACAGTATGAGTATTTAGTTTAGGGTGAGTAGGTGGTTTTTTGAGAAGAGTCTTAAACTGATTTTCAGACAAGGTTATCTTATAGATGAATGGTTCAGAGAACCGACAAGTTATAAATTAGACACATATACAACATTTGGGTATCTTTATTGAGGAAACGTTTCGCCACACAGTGGCTTCATCAGTCCAATACAAAGTAGAAAGGTGTAAGGAGAGTAGGAGTTTTGAGGTAATCAGTCCCTCGGCCTGGAGTCGATGTGTTCAGTCCATCAATCTTGTAGAAATGACAGCATATGTCCGTAGAGGTGGCTTATATACTGTAGTTAGGTGAGGTGAAGCAGCAGGAGGCGGGGTCATAGTGGTACCATCCACTAGTCTAAGTAGATCTTCGTCCAAAGGTTGGACAAGTGTTGAAGAATTCGTTTGTATTAAGATCCCAAGATGTTGCTGTGTCAGACAGGGTATAGATGAATGGTTCATATGGACATATGCTGTCATTTCTACAAGATTGATGGACTGAACACATCGACTCCAGGCCGAGGGACTGATTACCTCAAAACTCCTACTCTCCTTACACCTTTCTACTTTGTATTGGACTGATGAAGCCACTGTGTGGCGAAACGTTTCCTCAATAAAGATACCCAAATGTTGTATATGTGTCTAATTTATAAGGTTATCTTAATACAGTGATACCTCGAGTTACGATATTTTTTCGTTTAAGAATGCTGTTCAAGTGCCATTACCAAACGAATTTATCCCCATAAGGAATAATGTAAAATAGACTAGTCCTTCTATACCCCCAAAAATATACTTACAAAAGCATTTAAAAAAATAAACTTACATAAAAGGGCGATTTTGGGGACCATCGTAACTCGAGGTACCACTGTATTTACTGGTAATGAATTCCAGATTCTGGGGCCCTTTATGTGCTTAGAATTTTTACATTGGTTGGTATGGACTCAGGGTATATCAAAAAGTGATTTGTGTCTTGTGTTGTGGTTGTGGGTCCTATTAAAGTTGTTGAGGAGAATTTTGAGCGGAGGGTTTATATTAGAGTGTAGAGTTTTATGTATGTAGTAGGCACAAGAATAAGTATGAATGTTCTCTACGGTGAGTTGTTTTAGACTTTTGAATATTTGTGGAGTATGCTGTCTAGAGTGGGAATTTGTTATCCTGACTGCAGCCTTTTGCTGGGTTATGAGTGGTCTAAGGTGATTTAATGTTGTTGAGCCCCATGCACAGATTCCATAGGTGAGATAAGGGTAGATAAGTGAATGATATAGTGCAAGGAGAGCTGATTGTGGCACATAAAAGCGTATCTTTGATAATATGCCTACTGTCTTTGAGATTTTCTTGGAAATTTGTTGTATGTGTGTTTGGAATTTAAGGCTACTGTCAAGGTGGATTCCTAGGAATTTTCCCTCTGTGAGTCTTGTGAAGGGTGAACCATTGAGCGTTATGTTAAGTGGAACATTTGTGGCTTTGTTTCCAAACTGTATGAAGTAGGTCTTGTCAGTATTGAGAGTAAGCTTGTTAGTCGTCATCCATGTTGATATTTTCTGTAATTCGGCATTAACATTGTTGGCCAGTATGACTGGATTTGGGTGAGAGAAGACATATGTTGTGTCATCTGCAAATAATATGAGTTTGAGTGGACCTGACTTAACTCAGTGGTGGACCTGACTTAACTCAGTGGTGGACCTGACTTAACTCAGTGAAGACGTGTCTTGTGTGCTCTCTGTCAATCTGAAGAAGATGTCCTCTCTTGAGCTACTCTACCAGCAGCTGAAGGAAGAACTGAGGGTAGCTAAGCTTGAGATACAGCGACTGACTGAGGAAAACAGGAGGATTCGTAGTAATCCTCCTGTTGAGAATCCTCAAGCCAGGAAAGGAACCTGGACAGTGGCTAAAACGCATGGGACAAAGTTAAGGCTCAAGAGGACGGGTGGAGAGGTAGAAACAACGAAGACCCAGGAGAATGTTGTGGAAACATCGAACCCATTCTCCGTGCTACCCGATGAATGTGAGTCGACTTCTGGGAGCGTCACGACGAAAGACACAAAGGAAGGTAAAAACATTGTTGTTGTTGGGGACAGTCAGGTTAGGTACATGGATAGGGCTTTCTGTTTGATTGATAGGAGTAGGAGACAGAGGGTTTGCTTTCCTGGGGCTGGGATGGAGGATATTGTTAGCCGTCTGGACGACATCATGAGAGGTAATGGGAGCAATCCTATTATCTGTCTCAGTGCTGGAGGCAACGATGTTGGCAGACGTAGGAGTGAGGACCTGACTAGCAGGTTTAGGTCAGCAATAGACATAATTAGGAAGAAGGGTGGGAACCCTGTCATATGTGGTATTTTGCCAAGGAGAGGAGTTGGAAATGAATGGCTGTCCAGGGCAATTGGTGTCAATTGCTGGCTGGACAAATACTGTAAGGAAAATTCAGTAACATTCATTGACAACTGGGACCTCTTCTATGGCAGAAATGACATGTATGCCAGGGATGGGGTTCACTTATCCAGGTCTGGGGTGGGGGCACTGGCAACTGCAGTGGAGGGAGCTGTTAGGGCTTTAAACTAGAAATAGTTAGTGGTATGGGTTTTGGGGGGAAAACAGAGAAGTCCCAGTGTAGTAATATTATACGTTGTAGGAGAACTAGTAATAGGCAGAATAAGGTGGATAGTGGAAAGCTAGTGACACTAGATGACAAGGACAGTAATAGGTATAGTGGAAAACAGAGATGAGCAGGAAGGGTAAAGAGAAAGGAGGGTCTCTAAATATATATTACACCAATAGTCGTAGTGCTAGGAATAAGATGGACGAGTTGAGATTAGTTGCAAGTACGGGTAATATTGATGTTTTGCAATAACTGAGACATGGTTTAATATGAAAAATCGGGACTTGCCTGCCGAATGTCACATTCAGGGTTTTAAATTGTTCCAAGTAGACAGAAGTATCGGGAAAGGGGGTGGGGTGGCACTCTATGTCCGTGATCATTTAAATTGTTGCATAAAAACGGGTATAAAGTCTGAATTAACACATACAGAGTCTGTCTGGATAGAATTTTCAGAGGGGTGTGAAAAATTGATTTTAGGCGTGATTTACCGTCCTCCAAACTTAGATAGGGAACAAGGGAGACTACTTTGGGAGGAAATTGTTAAGGCCACAAGACACGATAACGTAGTAATTCTAGGGGACTTTAACTTTAGTCAGATTGATTGGAATTTCATGACAGGGAATTTAGAATCTAACGACTTTTTAGAAGTAGTTCAGGATTGTTTTTTGAAGCAGTTTGTAACAGAACCTACAAGGGGAAATAACCTACTTGACTTGGTTCTGGCAAGCAAGGAAACCCTTGTTAATAATTTAGAAATTACAGAGGAACTCGGCTCAAGCGACCACAAGTCAATTACCTTTAGCATTGAATGGATGTATGATAGTAGGGATAATTCAGAAATGGTCCCAGATTTTCGCTTAGCAGATTATAATGGACTTAGAGAACACTTATCAACTGTGGACTGGGGTGAAGAAGAGAGGTATCAATATGACAGTTTTCTTAACACTATACAGGCTGCCCAAAGAACATTTATCCCGTATAAAGAAATTAGATCAAGTAGAAATGAACCAAAATGGATGAATAATAGGCTCAAATATCTTTTAGGGCAGAAGAAAGGAATTTATAGGCGCATAAAAAGAGGTGAAGGTCATCTTATAAATCAGTATACTGACATTAAGAGGGACGTTAAAAAGGGAATAAGAAAAGCTAAACGGGACTATGAAATTAAAGTTGCTAGGGATTCAAAAACTAACCCAATAAGTTTTTTCCAGGTTTATAGAACAAAAGTTAGGGATAAGATAGGTCCCCTTAAAAATAACTTTGGGCATCTTACTGACAAGGAGAATGATATGTGCTCTATTTTTAATAATTATTTTCTCTCGGTTTTCACACAGGAAGACATTAATAATATCCCAGTAATTAATTTTTACAGAGGCCCAGAAGAAGATAAATTATGTAATATCACAGTCACTAGCGAAATGATTATGAAACAGCTGGACCGACTGAAACAAAATAAATCGCTGGGTCCTGATGAGCTTTTTGCAAGGGTTCTTAAGGAATGCAAAATGGAACTCTGTGAACCAATATCTAACATTTTTAATTTATCTCTTCAAACAGGTGTAGTGTCTGATATGTGGAAGATGGCTAATGTAATTCCTATTTTTAAAGCAGGGGACAAGTCACTACCGTCAAATTACCGCCCAATAAGCCTGACCTCAATTGTAGGCAAATTACTAGAGTCAATTATAGCTGATATTATTAGAAGCCATCTAGATAACCATAATTTGATTAATGATACCCAGCATGGATTCACGAGGGCCGTTCCTGCCTATCTAATTTATTAACCTTCTTCAGTAAAGCTTTTGAGGCTGTTGATCACGATAAAGAATTCGATATTGTTTATTTAGACTTTAGTAAGGCTTTTGATAGAGTACCGCACCAGAGACTGTTAAAGAAAGTGGCAGCTCATGGCATTGGGGGAAAAGTGCTGTCATGGATCGAGTCATGGCTCACCAATAGGAAGCAGAGAGTGTGCATAAATGGGGTTAAATCCGAATGGGGACTTGTAACAAGTGGTGTTCCACAGGGATCAGTCTTAGGCCCATTGTTATTTATAATATATATCAATGACCTTGATGAGGGAATTACTAGTGATATGAGCAAATTCGCCGACGACACGAAGATAGGTAGGATAATTGATTCAAACATAGATGTCATAGAACTTCAGGAAGATTTAGACAAACTTAATTCGTGGTCAGAAAAGTGGCAGATGCAGTTCAATGTAGATAAATGCAAGGTTCTGAAGCTCGGGAGTGTCCATAACCCAAGCACTTATAAGTTAAATAACGTAGAACTTAGCCATACAGATTGCGAGAAGGACTTGGGGGTGATGGTAAGCAGCAACCTTAAACCAAGACAGCAATGCCTAAGCGTACGTAATAAGGCAAATAGATTACTGGGATTTATATCAAGAAGTGTTAGCAACAGAAGTCCAGAGGTTATATTACAGCTTTATACATCATTAGTAAGGCCTCACCTAGATTACGCAGCTCAGTTCTGGTCTCCATATTACAGAATGGACATAAATTCGTTAGAAAACATTCAGCGTAGAATGACTAAATTAATACATAGCATTAGAAATCTTCCTTACGAAGAAAGATTGAAGACCCTAAAATTACATTCACTTGTAAGACGTAGAATGAGGGGAGACATGATCGAGGTATATAAGTGGAAGATGGGTATTAATAAGGGGGATATAAATAAGGTTTTGAGGATATCTCTCCAAGAGAGAACCCGCAATAATGGATTCAAATTGGATAAGTTTAGATTTAGAAAGGATATAGGAAAATATTGGTTTGGAAATAGGGTAGTTGATGAGTGGAACAGTCTGCCTAGTAGGCTCATTGAAGCTAGGACCTTGGGTAGTTTCAAATTTAGGTTGGATAAATTCATGAGTGAGAGGGGTTGGATTTGAGTGGGACTCGCACTTGAGTTAATAGAATCTTCAAAGCTTATTTCTTGGGTAGAATTGAAAATTAGGTTTGGCAATTGTTCTGTTAGTGGGATGGATTGTGAAGGACCTGCCTAGTATGGGCCAACAGGCCTGCTGCAGTGTTCCTCCTTTCTTATGTTCTTATGTTCTTATGAGTAGTTGTGATGCATTCGTTAGGTCATTTATGTAAATGAGGAATAGGAGTGGCCCCAGGACACTTCCTTGAGGGATTCCGACTGTAATTTGTTGTGTGGAAGAGTTCGCTCTATTTGTGTACACGTATTGACTTCTGTTGCTAAGGTATGACTTTAGGTAGTTGAGTGGGTGCCCCCTTATACCATAGTGTGCTAATTTTGTGAGCAGTAAATCATGGTCGACTGTATCAAAAGCTTTGCGTAAATCAATGAAGATTCCCAGTGGAACTTCTTTCTTCTCAAGTGCGGTGTATATTAACTCTAACATGTGTATAATAGCATCGTTTGTACTCTTGTTGGTCCTGAATCCAAATTGACAGTGGTTGAGTACATTGTGTGAGATGAGGTAGGAATAGATCTGTCTATGAATTAATTTTTAAAAGATTTTAGAAAGCAGTGGTAAATTAGAAATTGGTCTATAATTATTCAAGTCTGTTTGATCACCTCCTTTGTGGATCGGGGTGACCCTAGCTATTTTGAGAATTGATGGGAAGGTAGAGGCTTCAATGGATTTATTGAATAGTGTTGCTATAATTGGTGACAGTACCTGCGATGTTTTTTTGTACATAAAAGGTGGTAAGCTGTTTATGTCTCCTGCCTTGTTTTTAAGGGTGTTAATTATGAGCAAGACTTCAATTGGATTGGTAGGAGCTACGAATAGTGTATTAGGATAGGTGTTGGTGAGGTAGTCTGTTGGACGGGTGTTCGAGCTTGGGATTTTACTAGTTAGATTCTTTCCAATGGTTGAGAAGAAAACATTAAGTCTGTTTTCTGTCTCAGTTGGTGAGAGTAGGGGTTCATCTGTTTTTGATAATTTGATGGTTTTGTTTTTGGATATCTTTTTATTTCCTAGAATTACAGATAGGGTCTTCCAGGTCTTTTTTATTTCACCTTTTATGTTCTGGAGTCTGTTCTCATAATACAATTTTTTTACCCTTCTTATCAGGCTGGTAAGGATTGATGAGTAGCGATTGGATTGTTCTCTGGTTTTTAGACCCCGTCTGTATTATTTTTCATATTGGTGCCTTTTGTTAATGGATTTAAGAATGCTGGGTGTTAGCCAGGGATTGTTAAGTCTCTTAGCTGTGATCTGTTTAGTTTTTTAAGGGCAATGTTTGTTATAGACGTGGTGGTTTTTTTTAAGGAAATTCTTGATGCATTCATTAGTATCTGAATATGTTTCTATCTCATTTTGCCAGTCAATGTTAATCATAGCTGTTATAAAGTTATTTACAGTTGACTCGTTATGTAGTCTGAAGGTAACTTTTGTAATATCTTGGGGCAATTTACCAAGGTTGGTTATGAGAAAGGTCAGGTAGTGGTCTGTGGTGTTGTCTGTGATTATGACTGATTTTAGAGGGGATATAGTGTTAGTCCAGATGTGGTCTAGCAATGAGCTACTAGTCTCGGAGATTCTTGTAGGTTTTGATATTGTTGGTAGTAACAAGCAGTTGCTCATAGTGTTTGTGAATTCTGTTACTTGTGGGTCCTGGTCATGTAGGAGATTTATGTTGAAATCTCCTGTGAGCAGCAAATGGTCTTTGTTCATGTGTGCATCAATTATCAGGTTTCCTAGTTTTTCACTAAAGTGGTGAATGTTTGACTGTGGTAATCTGTAGATGTTTATCACTGTGAGGGGTTTTTGCAGGTCTTTTGATTTAAATTTAGCTATAATATATTCTCCATGCATGCAGCAGTATTCTAGCCTGGAACAACAAGTGACTTAAAGAGTACCATCATTGAGGAACACAGCTTTTCACTATGGCAGCCTCCGACTTCACTCTTTTTATTACTGAGTTATTGATACAGTCAAGCTGATCTGAGTAATATATAGCTATTCCACCCCCTCGCTGATCTGTCCTACAGTTGTGAATGGCTGTGTAACCTGGGATGGCATAGACATCTGTAGTATCAGTCTTTAGCCAGGTCTCAGTGAGTGTGATGATTGACATATTGGTCTGGAGGGATTGGAGTAGTGTTGTGAGGTCATCATAATGTTTGCTCAAAGATCTAATATTGTAATTGAAGATAATAATAATAATAATAATAATAATAATAATAATAATAATAATAATAATAATAATAATAATAATAATAATAATTTTTATTTGGACATGATACAAAGAATTACATTTGGTTATTGAGATTACATGAGGTGTACATGCCAAAAGCCCCTAGTATGCAGGGCATTTTGGGCAGACTTAAAATTAACTTAAAACTAGATTGTAAGAATTTTTGTAGATAGTATACAATGAGTAAAGGTGAGTATTTAAGCTATGAAATTTGAACATAGTTTTGTACTTTTGTCTTCATTATAAAATTAATTAAATCAGATTAAACAAATTAAAGCAATAATAATAATAAAATAATAAAAAGTTATGGTTGATAATTTATAAAATAAGTAAAGTTGCATATCTAAGTTTTAAAGTTTGAATATAAGTTGAACATATCAATTAATTGTAGCAATTTATTGCAGCAATGCAACTAATTGAGTGAGATAACAATTTAAAACGATTAACTGCATTGCAGTTAGTTTACGTGGTCATTATAATATAAGTGTTGTGGGAATAATTAGCTAAGTAAGTATTATTCATAACAGGTTTTACATTCATTCATTCGTTCATTCATACATTACATTGACTTTAAAGTCAGGTTTTACGTTAAGTGATTATTCTACTTTGCTGGGAATGGTTGATATGTTATTGTTGGCTCTGAGTAATGTCTTTGCTTGATCTGCTGTGTAATAGTTGAAGTTGCTGTTGGAATCATGTAAGTCATTGAATAATAGGTTGATGTCAGGATCAATGTTTGTAAACATAAGATTTGGTGTGATTCTATAACTAGACTTGAGAACAATGGATAATGCTAAACTTAATAATATGGTACTAGATTAAATTCTTACTAACTATTGGATTATTACAATTTTGAACAATTGTTCACAGAGATATAGGATATTTGAAAGAGTTCTTGGCACATGAATTTGTACCTTAGTTAATTTTTACAAATGCAATTAAATGAAATATGGTAGTTATTTTAAAGCTAGAATTAAAGGAGCTAGGGAAATAATAGCAAACAATGAAAGTAAAATAATTTAGCACCTGAGTTAGCACCTTAATTATTTATTTAATAAAAATTAATATAAGAACTGTGGCAGTTAAATAATTTTTTTTTTTTAAAAAAAGAGAGTAAAACACTTAGGGAATATAATAGTAAACAATGAGAGTACAGGTATCCCTCAACATTCGTGAGGGTTAGGGGATCAAGAGCCTCGTGAATGTTAAAAATCGCGAATGTTTGGTGCCCCAATATATTGTAGGGAAATATAATACAATACTGCTTCCTTAACCTATTGAACCATGAACAATTGTAAAACACATATAAACATCTTAAAATAATGTACTATATACATGTTATTTTGACATGAGCTGGCTGTGGAGGGAGGCCTGTAATAGTATAATTATACAATAGTATTTTATGAGGTAGTAGGTTGGTAGACAGCAACCACTCAGGGAGGTACTACCATCCTGCCAGGTGACTGTGAAACAGAAACCTGAAACTGTTTTACATGATGGTAGGATTGCTGGTGTCTTTTTTCTGTCTCATAAACATGCAAGATTTCAGGTACGTCTTGCTACTTCTACTTACACTTAGGTCACACTACGCAAACATGTACACGTTTATTGTATACACACTCATCTGAGTTTTCTTTGATTTTATCTTAATAGTTCTTGTTCTTATTGCTTTTCCCTTTCATATCCATGGGGAAGTGGAATAAGAATCTTTCCTCCGTAAGCCATGCGTGTTGTAAAAGTCAACTAAAATGCCGGGAACAATGGGCTAGTAACCCCTTTTCCTGTATAGCTTACTAAAAAGAAGAAGAAGAAAATCGTCAAAGTGGGATGTTTGAATGTGCATGGATGTTGTGCGAATGATAAGAAAGAGATGATTGTAGATGTTATGAATGAAAAGAAGCTGGATGTCCTGGCTTTAAGTGAGACAAAGCTGAAGGGGTAGGAGAGTTTCAGTGGGGAGATATAAATGGGATTAGATCAGGGTTTCAAATAGAGTTAGAGCTAAAGAAGGAGTGGCAATAATGTTGAATAATCAGTTATGGCAGGTAAAGAAGGAATATAAATGTATAAATTCAAGGATTATGTGGAGTAAAATAAAGGTTGGATGTGAAAAGTGGGTTATAGTAAGTGTTTATGCACCTGGAGAAGAGAGAAGTGTAGAAGAGAAAGAGATTTTGGGAAATGTTGAGTGAGTGTGTGGTGAGTTTTGAACCAAGTGAGAGAGTAATTGTGGTTGGGGATCTTAATGCTAAAGTGGGTAAAAATGTTGTGGATGGAGTAGTAGGTAAATTTGGGGTGCCAGGGTAAATGTAAATGGGGAGCCATTAATTGAGCTATGTGTAGAAAGAGGTTTGGTAATAAGTAATACATATTTTATGAAAAAGAGGATAAATAAATATACAAGGTATGATATAGCACGTAAGGAAAGTAGTTTGTTGGATTATGTATTGGTGGATAAAAGGTTGATGAGTAGGCTTCAGGATGTACATGTTTATAGAGGGGCAACGGATATATCAGATCATTATTTGGTTGTAGCTACAGTTAGAGTAAAGGTAGATGGGACAAAAAGAAAATGGCAACAGCAAGTAAGAGAGAGGTAAAAGTGTATAAACTAAGGGAGGAGGAAGTTAGGGTGAGATATAAGCAACTACTGGCAGAAAGGTGGGCTAGTGCAAGTAGGAGTAGTGGGGGGGTTGAAGAGAGTTGGGATAGTTTTAAAAATGCAGTATTAGAATGTGGGGCAGAAGTTTGTGGTTATAGGAGGGTGGGTGCAGGAGGAAAGAGGAGTGAGTGGTGGAATGAAGAAGTAAAGGGTGTGATAAAAGAGAAAAAGGTAGCTTATGAGAGATTTTTACAAAACAGAAGTGTTAGTAGAAGAGCAGAGTATATGGAGAGTAAAAGAAAGGTGAAGAGAGTGGTGAGAGAGTGCAAAAGAAGAGCGGATGAAAGAACGGGAGAGGCTCTGTCAAGAAATTTTGCTGAAAACAAGAAAAATTTTGGAGTGAGATAAACAAGGTAAGAAAGCCTAGGGAACGAATGGATTTGTCAGTTAAAAACAGAGTAGGGAGTTAGTAGATGGGGAGCTGGAGGTATTGGGTAGATGGCGGGAATATTTTGAGGAACTTTTAAATGTCGATGAAAAGAGGGAGGCGATAATTTCATGTACTGGCCAGGGAGGTACAACATCGTTTAGGAGTGAAGAAGAGCAGGATGTGAGTGTGGGGAGGTGCGTGAGGCATTACGTAGAATGAAAGGGGTAAAGCAGCTGGAATTGACGGAATCATGACAGAAATGTTAAAAGCAGGGGGATATAGTGCTGGAGTGGTTGGTATTTTTGTTTAATAAATGTATGAAAGAGGGAAGGTACCTAGGGATTGGCAGCGAGCATGTATAGTTCCTTTATATAAAGGGAAGGGGGATAAAAGAGAGTGTAAAAATTATAGGGAATAAGTTTACTGAGTATACCAGGTAAAGTGTATGGCAGGGTTATTATTGAAAGAATTAGAGGTAAGACAGAGAGTAGGATTGCAGATGAGCAAGGAGGCTTTAGAGTGGGTAGGGGATGTGTAGATCAAGTGTTTACAGTGAAGCATATATGTGAACAGTATTTAGATAAAGGTAGAGAAGTTTTATTGCATTTATGGATTTAGAAAAGGCATATGATAGAGTGGATAGGGGAGCAATGTGGCAAATGTTGCAAGTGTATGGAATAGGTAGTAAGTTACTGAAGGCTGTAAAGAGTTTTTATGAGGATAGTGAGGCTCAGGTTAGGGTGTGTAGGAGAGAGGAGATTACTTCCCAGTAAAAGTAGGTCTTAGACAGGGTTGTGTAATGTCACCATGGTTGTTTAATATATTTATAGATGGGGTTGTAAAGAAGTAAATGCTAGGGTGTTGGGGAGAGGGTGGGATTAAATTATGGAGAATTAAATGCAAAATGGGAGTTGACACAGTTACTTTTGCTGATGATACTGTGCTTATGGGAGATTCTAAAGAAAAGTTGCAAAGGTTAGTGGACGAGTTTGGGAGAGTGTGTAAAGGTAGAAAGTTAAAAGTGAACATAGATAAGAGTAAGGTGATGAGGGTATCAAACGATTTAAATAAAGAAAAATTGGATATCACATTGGAGAGAGGGATTATGGAAGAAGTAAATGTTTTCAGATATTTGGGAGTTGATGTGTCAGCAGATGGGTTTATGAAGGATGAGGTTAACCATAGAATTGATGAAGGAAAAAGGTGAGTGGTGCATTGAGGTATCTGTGGAGACAAAAACGTTATCCATGGAGGCAAAGAAGGGAATGTACGAAAGTATAGTGGTACCAACACTCTTATATGGGTGTGAAGCATGGGTTGCAAATGCTGCAGCGAGGAGGAGGCTGGAGGCAGTGGAGATGTCCTGTCTAAGGGCAATGTGTGGTGTAAATATTATGCAGAAAATTCGAATGTGGAAATTAGGAGAAGGTGTGGAGTTACTAAAAGTATTTGTCAGAGGGCTGAAGAGGGGTTGTTGAGGTGGTTTGGTCATTTAGAGAGAATGGATCAAAGTAGAATGACTTGGAGAGCGTATAAATCTGTAGGGGAAGGAAGGCGGGGTAGGGGTCGTCCTAGAAAAGGTTGGAGGGAAGGGGTAAAGGAGGTTTTGTGGGCGAGGGCTTGGACTTCCAGCAAGCATGTGTGAGCGTGTTAGATAGGAGTGAATGGAGACGAATGGTTTTGGGACATGACGATCTGTTGGAGTGTGAGCAGGGTAACATTGTGTGAAGGGATTCAGGAAACCAGTTAATTGATTTAGTTGGACTTGAGTCCTGGAAATGGAAGTACAATGCCTGCACTTTAAAGGAGGGTCTGAGATAGTGACAGCTGGGAGGGACTTTTCTCAGCTGTCGTATCTGAGCTCCTCTGCAAAGACAGTGATTATGTATGAGTGTGGTGAAAGTGTTGAATGATGATGAAAGTTTTTTCTTTTTGGGGATTTTCTTTCTTTTTGGGTCACCCTGCCTCGGTGGGAGACGGCCGACTTGTTAAAAAAAAAAAAAAAAAAATTTTTATAGTGTTGTGAAGTGTCATGGATAATCAAGAGTTACATACACACTGCTTCTTCTCCCTCTGCTGTAGCTCCGCCCACTTTGTAATGATGCCAAATGTTGAATTAAATATGTATACATTAGAACAATAAATGAAACTCCAACTTCATAACTTTATTTTAATTTGCATAACTCATATATTACAGAAAACAATAAAAAAGTAAAATACACATACAATGAGTTAAGCTTACAGAAAAATACATTAAATTCACTATCTAACATCGTTACGAAGTGGGAGGAGCTATTGGAGGGAGGGAGAGGCGCAGTAACATTCAGTGTCTGGTGAGTCGTCATGGGTGTTGGATGTTAGCCTTAGTGCTAATAAAATGTTGTGTAATTACACTAATATTAGTAATAAAGGTTATTTATCTATTACATTTATTCCAAATTGATATCAGAAACATGATAAATACCCTAGAACTGTAATAAAGATGCTGAAATGAATAATATATGCCATATTATATGAGGGGTAACAGAGCAGGCACAGACCGCCACCATATATGAGATGTTTACATCAGGGTAAACATGCCTAAATCACTCTTGTCGTAAGAACAAAGGCAAAAATAGCATTTATTGTTTTTAGAATAATAATAATTTATAATAATTGATCTGGAGCACTTTAAATGTTATCAGTATTTGGTAGCTGACATTTAGAGCACTCCAGGCAATTATTATTTATTATTATTATTATTATTATTATTATTATTATTATTATTATTATTATTATTTCCCTACAATATATTGTAAGAAATTAATAATATTAATATTAATAATAATTTGATCCACCCAGAGATGATAACCATTCTGCATATGTAAATCTTACCTTAGCAGAGTTGGGGTTAAATGTAAATAGACTGTATAATTAGATGATCGAGTTAAGAGAAATTGTCGACTGTGTGTTTTCTTACTAAGTGTTCAATACCTAGAATTTTTTTTTTTTGTGTGTGTGTTCAAGTTCTCTCCGAGTTCTGAGTTTTAACAGTTGACCGTGTGCACCGAGTCTCTCCTTTCTGTTAAAACTACTTCTTTGTAGATATATTTATTCTTCCTCAGAAGCCGTTGAGTGCATGAATACACATCGATCGATCGATCAAATTTGCAAATTGTAATTGTAATATATATATAATGCATTATACCTAGATCCATTAAAATTCTCTTAAGTACCATTAACTCAAGAAGTGTGATAGTAAGATTAATCTTGATTAGTTCCAAGTTACTATGTGTTTGCTATTGTATAGATTCACCCAGTGCCACCTGTCTGTTCAGCTATAGAGTTGTCTAGTATGCCGAGACGTCATATGTAACATGGCCGAGCTGTCGTGTCAGTACCATATATACACTTGTGTAGTGTATGAGAATCTTTCACAAGCAGCCTTGTTGTTGTTCAGTGGGGGACACCACCGGCCATCCCTCCCCCCCCACCCAGGACCCCACCATCCCAGCATTCGTACGTATTTTATATGCGTCAGTGTTGCTCAAAGTGGCAAGAAAATGTATAAGCATTTAAGTCTTAGAATTAACGAAGAAAGATTAATATTAGACAAGACATAACCCGTGGCAGTAATGAAGTGTTACTTTGTACACATAAAAAGAGGTAAACATAAGTTTGTGACTGACTGACTTGACTGACTGACTGACTGACTGACTTGCTGACTGAATGACTTGACTGACTTACTGACTCACTTGACTGACTGACTGACTGACTGACTTGACTGACTGACTTGACTGACTTACTGACCTGCTGACTTACTGACTGAATGACTTGACTGACTTACTGACTGAATGACTTGACTGACTTACTGACTGAATGACTTGACTGACTTACTGACTGAATGACTTGACTGACTGAATGACTTGACTGACTTACTGACTGAATGACTTGACTGACTTACTGACTGAATGACTTGACTGACTGAATGACTTGACTGACTGAATGACTTGACTGACTTGACTGACTTACTGAATGACTTGACTGACTTACTGAATGACTTAAAGTTAGACACTCAGTACAACCATCGACTTCAGTACCAGAACCTCTTCCATCCACCTCAGCCCAGTAGGGCCACAGCATAACTCTCCACTCTCTTCACAATCATCCACAAACACCAGCACCCACAATTTAAGGTAAATACTATTATTTCTGTTACATTTGTAGTCTTAAGCAGTAAAAACAACATAATACATCACGATAATGAACTACAATTACATATTCACTTTTATTTTTTTAAGATCTGTTGGTCAAAAAAAAACTTGTTTGGCTTTTTGGGGACTCCCAGGAACGTAACCCTATTTTTTCCCATAAGTTCTGTTAATTATTTAACACAAAATTATCTAACACGACTTTTTCAGGAACGTAACTATCGTGCTAAATGACGATCTACTGTACTACAAATTGTAATTATCAGAACATAAAAATTATACAAACTGAAAAAAAAAATGAGAAAAAAAGGTATATCGGCAACACTTCTGCAAGTGGCAGCGCTTCATGTTGCTGTCAGGTGATCGTCAAGTGCCAACTTCGCGGCCTCATATCTCAGTAAGTATTCACCCTAATTATTTTTTATCCTATAACACTTAGATAAATGTGCTCTTTATTTCTATTAAAAAATGATTTTTTTTTTTTTCAAAATATTCGGAGCACTGAGCGAGAGAACGTAGATCTATGTTTGGACAGTTAATGGGTTAAGCTTTGAAGAAGGGACCTTCTTCCTACTCTCTTTTTACTCCTCTGAAGCAATTTCCTCAAATGGTGTACATAAGAACATAAGAAAGCAGGAACACTGCAGCAGGCCTGATGGCCTGTTGGCCCATACTAGGCAGGTCCTTCACAACCATCCCACTAACAATATTTGTCCAACCCAATTTTAAATGCTACCCAAGCAATAAGCTTTGATAATTCTATTCACTCATGCGCAAGTCCCACTCAAATCAAATCGTGTGTGTGGGGAAGTAGCCTGGCTGGTTTGTGTACTCACCTCCTAGTTGTACTCACCTAGTTGTGGTTGCAGGGGTCGAGTCATAGCTCCTGGCCCCACCTCCTCACTGGCCGCTACTGGGTCACTCTCCCTGCGCCATGAGCTTTATCATACCTCTTCTTGAAGTTATGAATGGATCCTGCCTCCACTACATCACTTCCCAAGCTATTCCACTTCCTGACCACTCTGTGACTGAAGAAATACTTCCTAACATCCCTGTGATTCATCTGAGTCTTCAACTTCCTTGTTGCTGTGTCCCATCTCTGGAACATTCTGTCTCTGTCCACCTTGTCACTTCCTCTCAGTATTTTATATGTCGTTATCATGTCCCCCCTATCTCTCCTGTCCTCCAGTATCATCAGGTCGATTTCCCTTAACCTCTTCTCATAGGACACACCCCTTAGCTCCGGGACTAGTCTTGTTGCAAACTTTTGCACTTTCTCTAGTTTCTTTACGTGCTTGGTTAGTTGTGGGTTCCAAGCTGGTGCTGCATACTCCAATACGGGCCTAACGTACACAGTGTACAGGGTGGGGAAGTACCTTGGCTGGTGTGGGGGGGAAGTACTCTGGCTGGTGTGAGGGGGAAGTACTCTGGCTGGTGTGGAGAAGTACCCTGGCTGGTGTGGAGAAGTACCTTGGCTGGTGTGGAGAAGTACCCTGGCTGGTGTGAAGAAAGACCCTAACTGGTGTGGAGAAGTACCCTGGCAGGTGTGGAGAAGTACCCTGGCTGGTTTGTGTGGGGAAGTACCCTGGCTGGTGAACATAAGAAAGCAGGAACACTGCAGCAAACCTGTTGGCCCATACTAGGCAAGTCCTTCACAAACCATCCCACTAACAGAATATTTGTCCAGCCCAATATTCAATGCTACCCAAGCAATAAGCTTTGATAATTCTATTCACTCATGAGCAAGTCCCACTCAAATCAAATCGTGTGTGTGGGGAAATAGCCTGGCTGGTTTGTGTGGGGAAGTACCCTGTCTGGTGTGTTCTTTATTGAATTCTATCGTGTTTATCGCCTTCTTTACCAAAGGGCTGGCACTAGGAGCTTTCTTTTGGCCCATGGTGGTTTATTTAGCAGTTGCAAGCACTAAAACAAATGGAATACAGTGGACCCCCGGCTAACGAACACCCCGGAAATCGTACGATTATGTAAGTATAATATTGTAAGTACAGTGGTACCCCGACTTACGATATTTTTTCATTCCAGAATGCTGTTCAAGTGCCATTACCAAACGAATTTATCTCCTTAAGAAATGATGTAAAATAGACTAGTCCGTTTAGACCCCCAAAAGTACACTTA
The DNA here is from genome assembly GCA_009830355.1 of Cherax destructor. Taxonomy (NCBI): domain Eukaryota; kingdom Metazoa; phylum Arthropoda; class Malacostraca; order Decapoda; family Parastacidae; genus Cherax; species Cherax destructor. Next base: position 48,380 of record WNWK01010393.1, on the reverse strand, counting down.
CAAAAGCATTTAAAAAAATAAACTTACATAAAAGGGTGTGTTTGGGGACCATCGTAAGTCGGGGTACCACTGTACTTGTTGAAGTGTATTTTTAGGGGTCTGAAATAGACTAACCTACATGACATTATTTCTTAAGGAAGTAAATTCGTTCGGTAATGGCACTTGAGCAGGCTTCTGGAATGAATTTTGTTCATTAGCCGGGGGTCCACTGTATTATGAAATGTATCATATGAACAAGTGGGATTGTCCTCACTTGCTGGTAAACAATGGCACACTGACTGTAAATGGTGTGTGGGCTGTCGGGCCGCCGCTTGGACGCGTTTGGGACGAATGACTATTACCGAGTTAAATGACGAACACCGAGCCAATATTTTAATGAAAAACATTACTATCACCGAAAATTAGGAAATCCGACGACTACAAAATCCGAGGGTCCACTGTATCTCACAAACTTGTACGTACTAAAACACAGAGGAACAAGGTAACGAATAAATGTCCTAGGAGTTGGCAACCCAGATCAGCTGATCAGTGCCAGCATGATCCGTCTGCTGTTACTTCTCGTATGTTCACTAGGAAAACTCACAATTGTAAATCTGCCTCTGGGGCTAGACAGAAGTCTGATACCAAGAAGAAGAAAGTTAAATGTACATATTGTAATAGAAAAGGACACACTAGAGAGTATTGCTATAAATTAGAAAGATATACGAGAGATGATTGTGGGCTGGCGCCCCACAAGTTGTATCATCTTTGGTGCAACAAGGGCAACAAGATTCTAGTAATACTTCTAATCCTGCTGTTTTGGATAATGTTACTCAGAAGAGATGACTAGTGTCGGAAAATATATGACGAAAAGATTTGTTCAGCAATGAGTCCTTACTTATCGACAAATCCCAGCTAACAGAGATTATTACTTTCCGAGACACTGACAGTTATCTCACCTTGTTAAGAGAAGATGTACTGCCTTTAACCCTTTTGGGGTTTCGGTCGTACTAGTACGGCTTACGCGCTGGAGTTTTCCACGTACAAGTATGCATAAATTATAGCGCCTTCAAATTAAGCGTGAAATGGCTGGTAGGCCTAGTGGTGAGAGAATGGATCTGCGTGGTCAGTGTGCTAAGTAGGAAAAAAAATCGGGGACCCAGTGGTGCATTGTGGGAATGCCATGTTAGTACAGTGGACCCCCGAGTATCGTAATAAATCCGTTCCAGGAGCTAGTACTTAACACGAAGTTTTCAAAATTCGAACCATTATTTCCCATAAGAAATAATGTAAATACAATTAATCCGTTCCACAAAAAAATATTCACATACTAAATTAAAAACAATATATATATATATATACATTTACTTACCTTTATTGAAGAGTTGCAGGCATCTGGAAGGTAGAGTTGCTGAAAGGGGCAGGGAGTTAGTGGTTGGAAGGGGAATCCCCCTCCAAAAGGACTTCAGGTGTCAAAGCCCTCTCTGGGGTTACTTCCCTTCTTGGTCTTTTAATGCCACTAGGACCAGCTTGAGAGTCACCAGACCCCTGCCTGGTGAAGTAACTGTCCAGAGTCCTCTGTTTCTGGCGACCCTTCAACACTTTCCTGAAGTGCGACATGGCTCTGTCACTGAAGTGGCTGCACAGAAGGCTCATTTCAGCTTGCTCAGGGTGGTGTCTTTCAACAAATGTCTGCAACTCATTCCACTTTGTACACATCTCCTTAAGCACTGAAGAGGGCACCTACTTCTGTCTCTCACCCTCCTCCTTTGAAGCAATAACCTCAGCTGTGGTCTGTTGCTGTTCCAGATGAAGCTCTTGCAGCTCTTCAGTTGTTAGCTCTACCCTGTGGGCCTCCACCAACTCTTCCACATCCTCACCACTCACCTCCAACCCCAGGTTGTTCCCCAATGCCACAATAGAGTCCACAACAGGCACAGGGTCGTCAGGGTCAAGGTCAGGGTCAGCCTCAAATCCTTCAAAATCCCTCTGTTGGACACAACCTGGCCACAATGGTCTCCAAGCAGAGTTCAAAGTCCTGGAAGTCACTTCCTCCCAAGCCTTACCTATAAGGTGTATGCATTGCACAATGTTGAAGTGATCTTTCCAGAACTCTCTTAGGGTCAACTCAGTATCCGAGGTCACTTCAAAGCACTTTTCAAACAGTGCTTTGGTGTACAGTTTCTTGAAGTTGGAAATGACCTGCTGGTCCATGGGCTGGATGAGAGGAGTGGTGTTAGGAGGCAAGAACTTCACTCTGATGAAATTAAACTTGTCAGACAAACACTCTTGCAAGTTGTGAGGGTGAGCAGGAGCATTGTCCAGTATCAGGAGGCACTTGAGTGGCAATTTCTTTTCCAAGAGGTATTTCTTCACAGTAGTTCCAAACACTCCAGTCACCCATTCCTTGAAAATCTCCGTAGTGACCCATGCCTTGGTGTTAGCCTTCCAATGCACACACAAATTATTCTTGTCAACACTGTGATTCTTGAAGGGTTTGGGATTTTCATAGTGATACACCAGTAAAGGCTTCACTTTAAAATCACCACTAGCATTAGAACAAAACATGAGAGTTAGCCTGTCTTTCATAGGCTTGTGTCCTGGCTGTGCCTTTTCATCCTGAGTAATGTAGGTCCTGTTGGGCATTTTCTTCCAAAACAGGCCTGTTTCATCACAGTTAAACACTTGTTGGGGGAGGAATTGTTCAGCCTCTACGAACCCCTGGAATTCATGCACAAATTTTTCAGCTGCACGTTTGTCTGAGCTGGCTGCCTCACCATGCCTCACAACACTGTGTATGCCACTACGTTTCTTAAACCTGTCAAACCAGCCTTTGCTGGCTTTAAAATCACTTGCCTCACCACTGGTTGCAGGCATTGTCTTGACAAGATCTGCGTGCAACTTCCTTGTCTTTTCACAAATTATCGCCATGGAAACACTATCACCCGCTTTCTGTTTTTCATAGATCCACACCAACAACAACTTCTCAACCTCATCCACTGTTTTCGATCTATTTTTCATTAACATATCAACCCCTTTTGCAACATTAGCTTCCTTGATCTCATTTCTCTTTGCCAGGATAGAGCCGATAGTAGAAGGGGTTTTGTTGTACATCCTGGCAAGATCACTCAGACGTACGCCACTCTCATATTTTTCTATAATCTCTTTCTTCAGTTCGATGGTGTTCCTCACTTTCTTTACCACAGGGGTGCCACTAGGAAGCTTCTTTGGACCCATGGTGACTTATTTCACAGTGACAATCACTAAAGCACCAAAAAAAAACACCAAATGTAGTGTGAATGTTTGAAAGAGCATGCTAGGTAATGTTCTCTCAATGGTAAACAACGCTTCACTAGCGGCGTCCTGCGTCCCGCGCAGGCGCGGAGCAGGCGGACAGGTCTAATACGTTACAAAACACAAGCGGTTTTACGATTCTCGAAGTCGTAAAAAGCTTACGAAACACGATGTTTACGAAGTAAGAACCTTTCGAAACTCGGGGGTCCACTGTACACCTTGTTCACCATGCCTCGCGGTAAGAAACTCCTCACTCCTCGGTGAATTGGAACACTTTTGTTCCCCAGTGACAGTTTTAACACCGATGGGAGTGTCAGTGATGATGAGTTTCAAGGTTTTGAGGAGGTTGTGACCGAAACTAATGACCATAATACCAGTAATATTGAGGAAAACCCAGAGGACCTTCAGCCTTCCACCTCCGGTGCTGTGGCATCTTGTTCACGTTCAATTGTACCAGAACGAAAGAGGAAACTGTTATTTACTCATATCCCGGACTCTGATGTGAGCAATGGTGATGATAGTGATAGTGAATATGAACTCCAAGCTCTTCAAAACAGTTCCAGTAGCGAGAGTGGAGTGGAGTATTCTCCAGTGAAGCGTCAGTATATACGACGGTATATGCGCTCTGGTAGCTTGCCATATTCTGTTCCAAGGGGAAGGAGTACATCTCAGAGTACAGTAGACCCTCATTTAGCACGACTTTATGTTGTGCGATTTGGGTATTACACGATTGGGGTATTGCGGCACATTTTTATCTAACACAACGTAAACCTGATATTACACGATTCGCTGGAGGGGAAAAAATTTTGAGCGCTCGGTCGCCTGCGGTGGGTTAAACCATTGAGTCAGTGGGGGATTCCTACTGAGGGTGGCTATGAGCCACATCATGTGTTTAATGCTGACGAGACAAGTGTTTTCTGGAAGAAAATCCCAACATGAACTTATATCAGTCAGCAAGAGAAAAGTGCACCAGGCTTCAAGACAGCAAAAGATAGCTTCACCTTGCTCCTTTGCGGTAATGCATCAGGTGATTTCAAGTGTAAGCCCAATCCTCGTGCTTAGAGGAAAAGGGAATTTGTTTTTCCTTCCCACAAACTGTAAGTAAGTAAGTTTATTCAGGTATACAGAGATACAGTTACATTGATTATCATACATAGCAGCATATGTGTAGAAAACCTAGGATAACCCAAAAAAGTCAGACAGAATGGAAATAAGTCACTGACTTTTTTTGGTTATCCTAGGTTCTCTACACATATGCTGCTATGTATGATAATCTTTGTAACTGTATCTGTGTACAGTGGAGCCCCGCCTAACGAAAAAAATTCATTAAAGAAGCCTGCTCAAGTGCCATTACCGAACAAATTTACTTCCTTAAGAAAAAATGTCATTTAGGTTAGTCTATTTCAGACCCCCAAAAATACACTTCCACAAGCACTTACAATATTATACTTACATAATTACACGATTTCCGGGGTGTTCGTTAACCGGGGTTCCACTGTACTTTCACCAAAATCATGCCTCAACAGGTGGAAAGAGACAAATGTGCTTGAGATGTATCTTTTCTTTGCCACAATAATGCTTATGCCAAATGTGTATAAGCACCGTGTCAAATCATACTGGTCGACAGACTGCTTGATTGCAACACCAGGTTTCAGTGATATAATATCAGTGAATCGATTTGTGCTACTGTTACGTATGTTACATTTCTCAGACAAAACCAGGCCTGACAGAAATGACAGGTTATAAAAGATTAGGAATGTGTTTCTGTATCTGGAAGAGAAATTCAATATGCATTTTTATTCCTTCAGGAAGCTTGTTATTGATGAGTCTTTGATTCTGTTCAAAGGTAGACTGTCGTTCAAACAGTATATACCAAGCAAGAGGAAACGCTTTGGTATAAAGTTGTTTGTGATTTGTGATTGCTACAGTGGTATTGTATTGGATATTATTGTGTACACTGGAAGTTATACATTGCAAGATACCAGGAGGTTATTAGGTATCTCTGGTGATGTGGTTAGAACAATGATGGAACCATATCTTGGTAAGGGGTATATATTATATACTGATAACTGGTACACAAGCCCCTCCCTCAGTGATTTTTTGCGAGTGAACTTGACAGATGTGTGCGGTACAGTGAGCGCAAATCGTATGCATATGCCTAGGTTCAATGCAGGCACTCGTAGAGGTCAGGTGCAGGCGTTTGCTGCCAATAACATCATGGCATTTCGGTGGCATGACAAACGAGATGTCACACTGTTGTCATCAGTTCACCAAAACGAAATGGCAGACACTGGCAGGGTGAGTAGAGAGACCAATGAACCCATTCTAAAACCTGCAGCTGTGATTGACTACACCCTCAATATGCGCTTAGTGGACAAATGTGACATGCAGATTGGGTTTGCTGATTGTGTTCGCAAGAGTTACAAGTGGTACATAAAACTCTTTTTTCACATTCTAGACATTTCCATGCTCAATGCTTATAATGTTTATAAGTTGAAGACCACAAACAAACCACCATATGGCGAATTTTGTTTGTCTGTTACCAGGCAAATAATCACCAAGTACCAAGAAACACCACCTGCAATAGAAAACCGCCCACGAAATTACCAACAATTACCCTCTCGTCTGAGGCTTGGTGGTGAACACTTCCTAAGAAAACTGCCAACTACTGCTTGCAAGAAAAAGGCTCAGAAGAGGTGTTATGTCTGTGCACATACAAAAAGATGCCCACAGCAATGCAAAGACACTCGTTTTATGTGTGTGGAATGTGAAACACCACTGTGCATGGAACCATGTTTCAGAGACTTCCACAGGCTGCAGAACTTCTAGAAACATGTGCAGTGACTCAATATGTGTATATATATGATTGAACAATAGTTATAAACATAATTTTACATTGTACAGTGGTCCCTCGGTTTTCGCCGAAAATTCGTTCCAGAATGCTTCTCAAGTGCCATTACCGAACAAATTTACTTCCTTAAGAAATAATGTCACATAGGTTAGTCTATTTCAGACCCCAAAAAATACACTTGTAACAGCACTTACGAAAATATTCGAGTTTGGAGATGCACGAAAACCGAGGGACCACTGTACATTGTTGTAAATATGTTTTGTAAACAAACTAGTGATAACAAACTTTATGGCATTATTTTATAAGAAATAGCAAGTGAATATTTGAAAAACAGCACTTATATTGGTCTCACAGTCCATAAAAGTTATTTGAAAAAAAAAAAAATCCATAAGAAAACAACTTCAAAATTAAAATAAAAAACGATTACCGGCCAACCGGAAGTCACCGATGTTGGTGTCATCGGTTCATTTTGGGTCAACTTGAAGCCTCCATATCTCCGTAAGTATTGATCGCAAAAAAATTTTGTTTAGCTATTTAGATTCAGAAAAAAAACTTTCATTTCATAGGAAAAAATAATTTTTTTTTTCTGAATATTTTTCAACCCAGGAACACGTTTCCGAGAAGGCCTGTCGACCCCCAAAGGGTTAAGGGAGTTTTATGCCTTTCATGGAGGATCTGCTGAAGGTCCCCAGTTAGGGTCGTTATTTTATCTCCTTGTTCTTGAAGCTGTGCTGCTGCTGCTTGTTATATTGCTGTTCAGTAAATCAGTCGTCTTACTGTTCAAGCAAGTTGTTTTAATTGCCAGGTTGGTCAAGAAGTTAGTTTATGAGAGGACGTTTAGTTAGTCACTGTTTCAGTCGAGTCGAGTCTTGAGAAATAGCGAACTATGTGGAGCACTTACACACATTCCCACACACTCACTTGTATATACAGTGGACCCCCGGTGTTTGTGATGCTCCAAACTCGAACAATTATGTAAGTGTATTTTTGTAAGTGCTTTTTTAAGTGTATTTTTGGGGGTCTAAAAGGACTAGTCTAATTTTCATTATTCCTTATGGGAATAAATTTGTTTGGTAACGGCACTTGAACAGCATTCTGGAACAAAAAAATCACGAAAACCGGGGGTCCACTGTATTAGTAATATTTTTATAATTGCTGATAATGTACCACATGGTACTTAAAAGCCATAAAATATGAAATGTGCCTTCAACATTATTATACTGTATATGAGAGAAGTGTAAGAACTTATATCCTATATTATACAAAGTATTTACATTGATATTGTCCACCTAGACAACTTTAACTTTGTTAATAAACATCTTCATTTTAATTTAAGTTAGTTAATATCCTTTCAGTTGCAATCCTAAAATACTATTCAACTTATGGTAATTCTAACGGATAACTGAACCAGTATACTGACTACTTGTTACAAAAACCCAATAACAAGCTGAACACTAGAAAGGCAGACCTTTCTAGTATTCTCTGGAGATGTCTATAGTTTAATAGATATCACGTTTTTTATAACAAAAACCATACCAAGTTGGGGGTGGTATTGTCATCTATTACTCTGATTTATCATGTTGTAACACCACTTGGTATAGTGATGAATATGGAGAATATATTTTTACAAATTTTACTGTACAAAACCTTGACTCCTATAACAATCGGTGCCATATACCGGATGCCTTATACAAACATCCCAAATTTTAGTGATAAATTAAAGACACTAATAACAAACAAGCAAATGAACAAGCACCACCTTCTCCTAGCCAGAGACTTCAATATTAATCTTGGCCTAACAGATGACCAGCCAGTAAACGATTTCATCAACAACATGAACAACACACTACTCATACCAGCTATAACTAAACCAACTAGGCTAAATGAGACAAGTGCAACCATAACTGACCATGTATTGACTAATATACTAGCTCCCCTTAAAACAGAGATAATCATAGACAGCACTGCTGAACATTACCCCACCTTCCTCTTAACAAACATTAGTAAACAACCAATGGAATACAACAAGTTCTCTTTTAAACTCCATGATGAGGAATCAATAAGTAACTTCACAACAGAGCTAAGTACAGTTGACTGGCCTACAGAATTTTCCAATGCCAATGGTATCGATGATTGGACAGACACATTTCTTAACAAATTACTAAGACTATATAACAAACATTGTCCCATAAAAACAGAACAGATTATGAATAAATGGCTAGGTTGCCAATGGCTTACTAACAGCATACAGTGAACCCTCGATTAGCTGCCGTTCCTGTTATCGGCCAACTCGGTTAGCGGACGGTTTTACGGCTCCCGGTTAGCAGCTGTTATTTCAGTTAGCGGCCGTATGGGACACGTCAACCTGCCGGCTGGGGCCGCTTGCGCTTCAGTTTGGCTGTGTCTCTCGGTGCGTAAGGAAGCTTCTGCTCATTCATCCAGACATTTCGCTTGTTTTCCATTGTTTTATGCCAGTGCAACTGCGAAATAAGTAACCATGGCTCCCAAGAAAGTTCCTAGTAAAGTTCCTGTGGCAAAGAGAGTGAGAAACAATGAAATTTAAGAGAGAAGTGATTGAGAAGTATGAGAGTGGTATGCGGGTGCTGGAACTTGCCAGGATGTTTGGGAAAAACAACTCAACAATTACAACCAACCTGTCAAAGAAAGAACAAATCAAGGAGGCTGATGTTGCCAAAGGAGTAAATGTGCTTACAAAACAAAGGTCACCAATAATGGAACAAATGGAAAAGTTATTGTTATTGTGGATTAACGAAAAACAAATAGTGAGAGACAGTGTAGTGGAGTCTGTTACAGTGGACCCTCGGTTAACGAATACCCCGGAAATCGTGCAATTATGTAAGTATAATTTTGTAAGTTCTTGTGGAAGTGTATTTTTGGGGGTCTGAAATAGACTAACCTATGTGAAATTTTTCCTTAAGGGAGTAAATTCGTTCGGTAATGGCACTTGAGCAGACTTCAGGAGTGAAGTTTTTACGAAACTCGGGGGTCCACTGTATTTGTGAGAAGGCAAGGCATTTGCATGAAGATCTTGTGAAAAAAACTCCTGGAACAAGTGCTGCTGGTAGTGAATTTATGGCCAGCAAAGGCTGGTTTGAGAGATTTATGAAGCATAGTGGCATACACAGTGTTGTAAGGCATGGTGAGGCTGCAAGTTCAGACAAACATGGTGCTGAAAAGTTTGTGCAGGAATTTCAGGACTACATAAAGAGTGAAAATCTGAAACCCCAACAAGTGTTTAACTGTGACGAAACAGGCCTTTTTTGGAAGAAAATGCCCAACAGGACTTACATCACGCAGGAGGAAAAGACATTGCCAGGACACAAGCCTATGAAAGACAGGCTAACTCTCATGTTGTGTAGCAATGCAAGTGGGGATTTCAAAGTGAAGCTTTACTCGTGTATCTCACTGAAACTCCCAGTGTTCAAGAAACACAATGTCCACAAGAAAAGATTGTGTGTGATGTGGAAATCAAATCAAAATGCATGGGTCACATGGTCAATTTTCAAAGATTGGGTTGATGATGTGTTTGGCCCAAGTGTGAAAAAATACCTTCAGGATAACAATTTGGGACTCATGTGCCTCCTGGTACTGGACAATGCTCCTGCACATCCTCCAGACTTGGAAGACCAAATGTCTAGGGACTTGAAATTGTGCCAGTTGTGGAAGATATTGTGACATTGGGGAACAGCCTGGGGTTGGAGGTGAGTGGTGAGGATGTGGAAGAGTTGGTGGAGGACCACAGGGTAAAGTTAACCACTGAAGAGCTGCAACAACTGGAAGTGGAACGTCATCAGACCAAAGTTCAGGCAATTGCTTCAGAAAAGGAGGAGGAGGAAAAGGAAGAGAATGAGGTGCCTTCTGCAGAGATTAAGGAAATTTGTTCTATGTGGACTAAGGTGCAGACATTTGTTGAAAAACACCATCCTGACCAAGCTGAAACAAGCCATATCTGCAACATGTTTAGTGACAAAACCTTGTCAAACTTCAGGAAAATGTTAAAGACGTGCCAGAAACAGAGCACTCTGGACAGTTATTTTGTGCTACAGGGTTCTAGTGACTCTCAAGCTGGTCCTAGTGGAATTAAAAGACAAAGAAGGAAAGTAACCCCAGAGAGGGACTTGTTACCTGAAGTCATTTTGGAGGGGGATTTCCCTTCCAAAAACTAACTCCTCCCTATTTCCTCCTCCCTATCTTCCAGAAGCCAGCATTAGTCTTCAATAAAGGTATGTAATACTGATTTAACTGTTAAAAAAAATTATTTTTTTGTGAATATTTTTGTCTGGAACGGATTAATTGTATTTACATTAATTCTTATAGGGAATATTAATTCGGTTAAAGGCCATTTCGGTTAAAGGCCTAGCTCCTGGAATGGATTACGACCGCTAACGAGGATCCACTGTACTAAGATCCATTGATAAGAAACATCAATATGAAAAGCAATATAGACAGGGCTTAATAAGCAAAGATATTATGAAGGAGGGGTGTTAATTTTGTAGTTTTATAACTGTAGTGTAAGCACACCTCTGGCAAGACAGTGATGGAGTGAATGATGGTGAAAGTTTTTCCTTTTTGGGCCACGTTACCTTGGTGAGAAATGACCTATGTGTTAATAAAATAAAATGATTAAACATTACGCATCAGTCCTCACCAAATAAGAATGGCTAAGCAATTGTACTACTATAATAGATTCATTGAAACAAGAGGTGATATGAAAAAGACCTGGAAGACACTAAGATTCTGGGCACCCACAAACTGAAAAAGCTAGGGATATTGTCCTAACTAAACCAAATGAAACACAATTACAGCCTATTGATACATTTAACAAGATAAATGACTTTTTCTCAACCATAGGATCAAATCTAGCAAGTAAAATCCCAGGTGCCAATGCTCGAACAGTGATTATTTAGAAATTTCCTTCTAACTTACACCAACAGAGCCCACAGAAGTCACCACGATTATTAAGTCACTTAAAAATAAATCAGGGAATCTGGCTAAAGACCCATCATTACTGTACAAACGAGTGGCTCATGTTTTTTTGCCCACTATTTCATTACTCTTTAACAAATCACTAGAAACCAGCATTTTCCAGACACTACTCAAGATAGCAAGGGTTACACCAATACACAAAGGTAGTGATCCCACAGATGTAAACAACTACAGGCCAATATCAAAATTACCGTTGCTACCCAAAATCTTCGAGAACCTCGTGCACAAGAGATTATGCTCTTTTATAACAGTGCAAAGACTCCTCAACCCCTCATTTGGTTTTAGAATAATATCAGATAGGTTTGAGTCTACCAAATCCTGAGTCTTGCTCTCAAAAAATTCATTGAGGTCTTTCACTCTTAGTCTGCTTAGTGGCTCATTAAAAACTGAGTCGTATTGGGATTTGAGTACAGTGGACCCTCGGTTTTCGCCGAAAATTCTTTCCAGAATGCTGCTCAAGTGCCATTACCAAACGAATGTACTTCCATAAGAAATAATGTCACGTAGGTTGGTCTATTTCAGACCCCCAAAAATACACTTGCAAAAGCACTTACGAAAATACACTTACATAAATGTTTGAGTTTGGAGATGACCGAAAACCGAGGGACCACTGTAGTTCACTCATTTCCTTGCTGTCACCTGTGTAGAACGCATCTCCTCTAAGTAGGGGCCCAATACTGGATGCTGTTCTCGACTTAGATTTGGCATAAAAAAAAAAATAAGCATTTTGGGTTTCTTTCAATTTCATTTATAGCTTTTAGTTCTTCCCACGTTTCTTGTCTCCTGAAAGAGTCCTTTAGCTTAAGTTTGATGTTTGCTATTTCTCTGACCAGTGCCTCCCTTTGTATTACAGATATATTGGCCTCTTTTAGCCCCTCTGTGATTCTTCGCCTTCACCTGTATAGGGAGCACCTCTTTCTTTCTAGTTTACATCTTCTCTTCCTCTTCCTTAACTCTTTGACTGTTTCGGTCATATATACAGTGGACCCCCGAGTTTCGTAAAAACTTCACTCCTGAAGTCTGCTCAAGTGCCATTACCGAACGAATTTACCCCCTTAAGGAAAAATGTCACGTAGGTTAGTCTATTTCAGACCCCCAAAAATACTTTTCCACAAGCACTTACAATATTATACTTACATAAATGTACGATTTCCGGGGTTTACGAAACTCGGGGGTCCACTGTATACGTCTTACGAGCCAATGTTTCTGACATATTAATACGCATAAATTCTAGCGGCCTCAAATCAAGTGGGAGAAAGCTGGTAGGCCCACATGTGAGAGAATGGGTCTCAATGGTCAGTGTGCGCAGTATAAAAAAAAATCGGGCAGCCAGTGGTGCATTGTGGGAAAGCCATTTCAGCAGTCCATATTCAGCATGCCTAGCGGTAAGAAATATCTGACTCCCCGGCGAATCTGGGACTCTTCTCTTCCCCAGTGATAGCTCTAACACAGATGGAAGTGTCTCTGAAGATGAATTTCATGGTTTTGAGGAGTTTGTGACCGAAAGCAATGCCCAGGATACCAAAAGGAAGGAAGGAAGAAAGAAAGAAAGGAAGGCAGGAAGGAAAGAAGAGATGAAAGGAAGGAAGGAAGGAAGGAGGGAAAAAGATGAGAGGAAGGAAGGAAAGAAGAGATGAAAGGAAGGAAGGAAGGCAGGAAGGAAGGCAGGAAGGAAGAGATGAGAGGAAGGAAGAGATGAGAGGAAAGAAGGAAGGAAATAAGTAAGAAAGGAAGGAAGAAAGGAAGCTAGGAAGGAGGTTGTGGGGAAGAAGACATGCAACCCCTTTTGTGTTGACAGGTTGACAGGCAGTGAGGGTGGTGAGTAATGGTATAATATGTTATTTTGACAGCTGCCTTACCCTGACTCAGCAAATTTAGATGTCCACACACACACACACACGCAGCTTCAAGTGCTAAGGGAAGTTGATGGAAAGTGTCCAGTCATTATGTATGTGTATATGTACATATTATAGAACAATAGTAATAAAAAATTTTTTGCATTGTTGGTTTGTGTAAACAAGTTTTGTAAACAATATAATGATAATAATGTTTGTGCAGTTATTGTGTTGCATAAAACGAGTGTATATATGTACACAGCACCTTACTTTGGTCTCACAGGCCCCATAAGTTACTTGGAAAAAAATAATATTGGAAAATACAAGGAACCTTCAAATGGGAGTAAATATAAGTGTACCTGTGAGCGGCATGTGCCGCTGTTGCCATACGTGGCTCATTTTCTGCCAACTTTACGCCTCTATATCTCGGTAAATACTGATCACAAAAATTGTTTTTAGGCTTTAAACAATCAGCAAAATAATCCTAACATTTTGGTAAGGAATTTTTTTTTTTTTTTTAATATTTCCCGACATAGAATGACAGTTTCAGAAAGGGGCCTCCGACAGTCAAAGGGTTAAATGAATATGCCTTGAGCATACCTCAAGTGCCACAGAGGTAATTTTTTTCTAGGCATAGGTTTGGATCCGTGTTGCTTAGGATATCTTCCCAGTTTATATCATTTAGGACCTGATTGACTTGGACCCACCATATGTTTTTCTTATTGAAGTTGAATTTGGTGGAGGCTCCCTCGTGATTGATCACACTTTGTTGGTCTGGGGCCCTGCACATACAAGTCTGAATTTTTTTTTATGTTGTGATCTGAGTATAGAGGAACCCTGAGTTTCAGCCACCCCGAGTATCGACCGCTTCGAGTTTCGGTCGCTTTTTTTCAGCCTAATTTTGTCCCGACTTTCGGCCGTTGCCCCAAGTTTTGGCCGGTGTACCAGACCTGTCCGCCTCCCCGCGCAGGCATCGTGAGCCAGTCTAGCTTTGTTTATCCTTGAGTGAACATTACCCTGCTTGCTCATCCAAACATTTCACAATAAATTCATTGTGTTTAGTGCTTGTTTATTGATTGTGACTGTGAAATAAGCCACCATGGGCCCAAAGAAACTTCATAGTGGCAGCCCTTTGGTAAAGAAAGTGACAAACACTATAGAATTGAAGAAAGAAATTGTAGCAAAGTACCAAAGTGGAGGAGGAAGAGAGAGGGGAGAATGTGCCTTCTTCAGTGATTCTACGATATGTACGATACTAAAGTAGCACGAGTCGATAAAGGCTATAGCACCAGCCAGCGATAAAGTGTAGCATTAACAGTGTAGCAAGTAAGTTAAGCGATTAATTGATAGGAAAAGGACAGAACGAAACTGACTCCTCTAATGTTGTTGGAGTTATATAGGGCGACTGACAACACCGCCGTCTCTGGCGGCCATCACCACCACTATGTAAGGCTTATCTTTCAGTGGCCCTTATACACCCAACAGCAAACAACACAGCAACATTCGTCGGTTAGGGAGAGAGACTTGACATATTTTATTCATTCTAAAGTATATATCATGTTTCTATGTTATTAATATTGTTTATTATGTCATATTAGATTAATTGTGCTAGATAAATAAGCCATAGAGTTGATATTAGTGTCATATTGAAGGACTATCTTGTCCTGCCTCCAAACAAACTCTCCTGCCTCTCTCATATGCCAACAAAAAGTCTTCAATAAAGGTAAAACTGATTTAAATGTTCATTTATCCATTAAAATTAGTGCTTTATATTTATTTCTCATTGTTTTCTGTATGTAAAACTATAGTATTTATTCTTTAAAAAAATGAATTTTTTTTAATATTTTTGGGTGGAACGGATTAATTGTACAGTGGTACCTCGGTTAACGATGGTCCCCAAACTCGCCCTTTTATGTAAGTTTATTTTTTTAAATGCTTTTGTAAGTGTATTTTTAGGGGTCTAAAAGGACTAGTCTATTTTACATTATTCCTTATGGGGATAAATTCGTTTGGTAATGGCACTTGAACAGCATTCTGGAATGAAAAAATATTGTTAACCAAGGTACCACTGTATTTACATTATTTCTTATGGGAAATATTGCTTCGACTTTTGGCCACTTCGAGTTTAGACTTAGCTCCTGGAACGGATTACGGCCGAAACTCGGGGTTCCACTGTATATTGTTTTTGATATGGTAATATTTTGTATCAGATCATCATCATTAGTGAAGATGAGGTCCAGTGTATTCTCCAATCTTGTTGGCTCTATTATTTGCTAGTTTAAGGCGAATTTGGTGAAGAGATTTAAAAGCTCGTGTGTGTGCGAGTTTTCATCTGAGCTACCGCCTGGGTGTGATGTAGTCAGTGTGCTTGTGAGGTCGACCTAATTAGCCACACCTTGCCTTGGCAAATGGCTGTCAGCCATGCCTCCATGCTTAAAACTCAGGTCTTTTCTTCTTGCCTGGAGTCAGGTCGTAACGCGTGATCTACGCCTTATGGGGAAGGGGGATGCTTTGAGCACCATATACGGTCATGAAAACCACTAGAGCAGTCAGAGAGGTTGGTGACAGGTCCGGTGAGTGGAGCCCTGGACAGCGTGTGTGCAGTGGGCCACGCATTGCGAATCTCGGGTCAGCTGGTTGGTGAATTAAGAGTAAGCATAAGTCCGTGTTACTGATAACATCTACCCTTCCCCCTGGTAATAAGTCTCATAGGTCAATTGTTATAATACGTATGTAATTCTCCATCAGGACATGTTGTATTCTTGAACTTTATGTTATTAAGTAAACTATAGCCATAATTCCCAATTTTATTTTGTACCTTCTTATGCTATTCCCTATTCAGTTAACCCTTTGACTGTTTTGGTCGTATATATATGTCTTACGAGCCACTGTTTCAGACGTATTAATACGCATA
>WNWK01010393.1:0-27500 GCA_009830355.1 Cherax destructor | reverse complement strand
ATGTTTGTGCGCTTTTTGTGTTGCATACGAGTGTATATATGTACAGTGGTACCCCGACTTACGATGCTATCATTTTACGTTATTTTCGATAACCGATATTTATAACGTAAAAAATGTGACTGTGACTTACGATGTTTGCTTCGTGTACTGACATTCGTACCGGACGTGTCCGCTTGGCGCCCAGCTGAGCGCGCACTCCAGGGAGCGTCAGTGTGCTATTGTTTACAAGTGAGAGCGACCACCCACCCACACCCACGCATTCATACCAGTATATTGTCATTATTCCACTGTTTTTAGTGCTTGCAACTGCTAAATAAGCCACCATGGGCCCCAAGAAAGCTCCTAGTGCCAAGCCTGTGGTAAAGAATGTGCAGGGAGTGAAGCATTCATGCAGGGAATGTAGCATTTATGCAGGGAGTGTAGCAGGCATGCAGGGAGTGTAGCAGGTATGCAGGGAGTGTAGCAAAGATGCAGAGAGTGTAGCAGGGATGCAGGGAGTGTAGCAGGCATGCAGGGAGTGTAGCAGGCATGCAGGGAGTGTAGCAGGCATGCAGGGAGTGTAGCAGGCATGCAGGGAGTGTAGCAAAGATGCAGAGAGTGTAGCAGGGATGCAGGGAGTGTAGCAGGCATGCAGGGAGTGTAGCAGGCATGCAGGGAGTGTAGCAGGCATGCAGGGAGTATAGCAAAGATGCAGGGAGTGTAGCAGGCATGCAGGGAGTGTAGCAGGCATGCAGGGAGTGTAGCAAAGATGCAGAGAGTGTAGCAGGGATGCAGGGAGTGTAGCAGGCATGCAGGGAGTGTAGCAGGCATGCAGGGAGTGTAGCAGGCATGCAGGGAGTGTAGCATTCATGCAGGGAGTGTAGCATTCATGCAGGGAGTGTAGCAAGGATGCAGGGAGTGTAGCATTCAAAGAAAAAGGCCAGTAACCCCAGAAAAGAACTTGGTACCTGCAGTGTTAATGGAAGGGATTCCCCTTCCAAACACTAGCATACTACTCCACCTTCTCCCCTCCTCCCGTCCTCCACACATCAACAACTCTTCAATAAATGTAAGTGACATGTTATTGTACAATATTTACATGTGTATTTAGGTATTCTTCATTAAATTCTGTATTATTTAATGTCAAAAAGTTCTAAAAAATATTTTATGTAACTACTTTTGGAAGTCTTGGACGGATTAAATTTATTTCCATTATTTCTTATGGGGAAAATTGATTCGTGTAACGATTGTTTCGCCTTAAAATATGCCCTCTCTGACGGATTAATATCGTAAGTCGGGGTACCACTGTATATTGCACCTTACTTTGGTCTCACAGGCCACATAAGTTACGTAAAAAAATAGTGAAAAAAACAAGAAATCTACGAATGGAAGTAAACAAAAGTTTACTGAGTGAGCGGCATTCGCCGCTGTTGCCATACACGGCTCATTTTCTGCCAACTTTACGCCTCCATATCTCGGTAAGTACTGATTGCAAAAAAACATTTTTAGGATAAAAACAATCAGAAAAATAATCTTAACATTTTGATAAGAAAAAATATATATTTTTTTTTCGAATATTTTGCAACAACAGGAAAGCACTCAGGATTAGGGGTTGCGACAGTCTTAAGCACTGGGATAATACAGGGGATGTGCTCACTTGCTGGGATACCTCAGGCAGAGTGGGCAAAGGTCTCACATGGGGATATCTCTGCTACAGCATTATTTGCTACATTCCTCCATTTTAGGTACCTTAGGTTGAAATCCCCCAGGAGCAAGATATGTGGGGTAGGAGCTGGAAGATTTTCCAGACAGTGGTCTACAGGACGCCCTCCACATTCGAGAGGGTTAGGGGATCAAGAACCTCGCGAACCTTGAAAATTTGCAAATGTTTGGTGCACAAATATAATGTAGGGAAATATAATACTGTATTGTAGTGTTCATGAATGTTTTGATGCGCAAATATATTGTAGGGAAATAAATTAATAGCATTTACTTAGCCTAACAATACTACTTCCTTAACCTATTGAACCACGAACAATCATAAAACACATGAAAACTTTGTAAAATATTGTACATACATGTTTGTTTGGTAAATATGATTGGGCGGCTGGGCATTTGCGAATGTTCGAAGCTCGTGAAAGTGGAGGGCTAGGTGTATTTTCAAAAGCTGTTCCCGAAATTGTTGGGAAGTTGCATCCGGAGGCTTGTATACAACCACAATGACCAGATTTTGGTTCTTGATCTTTACAGCCAAAACATCAACATCATTTGAGGTGTTTAGTAGTTCCAAGCATACAGTGGAACTCCGAGTTTCAAACGCTTCGACTATTGAACGATTCAAGTTTTGAACGCTTTTTTCGAACAAATTTTGTCCCGAGTATCGAACGTGCCCCGTGTTTCGAATGTGTGCATCCCAGATCTGTCTGCCCGGTGCCTGCGCGCCTGCCCGCACAGGCGTCGGGAGTCAGTCTAGCTTTGTTTATCCTCCAGTGAACATTGCCCTGTGTGCTCTTCCAAACATTTCACAATTAATTAATTGTGTTTGGAGCTTTTTCATTAAGTGTGACTGTGAAATAAGCTACCATGAGTCCAAAGAAAGTTCCTAGTGGTACCCCTGTTTTAAAGAAAGTGAGAAACGCCATAGACATGAAGAAGGAAATAGTACAAAAATACGAGAATAGTGTGCGAATTACAGAGCTTGCCAGGATATACAGTAGACCGTCATTTAGCACGAGATTATGTTACACGTTACAGGTATTGCACGATTGAATATCTAACACGACGTAAAAATGATATTACACGGTCCACGGGAGTGGAGAAAAGTGCACCAGGCTTCAAGACAGCAACGGATCGCTTCACCTTGCTCCTTTTCGGTAATGCATCAGGTGATTTCAAGTGTAAGTCCAATCCTCGTGCTTAAGAGGAAAAGGGAATTTGTTTTTCCTTCCCGTAAACTGTAAATTTATTCAGATACACGGGGCCAGGAGCTGAGTCTCGACCCCTGCAACCACAATTAGGTAAGTACAGTTACATTGATTATCATACATAGCAGCATATGTGTAGAGAACCTAGGATAACCCAAAAAAAGTCAAAGGAAATAAGTCACTCTGACTTTTTTGGGTTAACCTAGGTTCTCTACACATGCTGCTATGCATGATAATCTTCGTAACTGTATCTGTGTATACCTGAATAAACTTACTTACAGTTTGCGGGAAGGAAAAACAAATAACCATTCCCACAAGCAGCCTTGTTGTTGTTCAGCGGGGGACACCACCGGCCTTCCCCAGCCACCCTGGACCCCACCATCTCAGCATTCGTACATACAGTAGAACGTCATTTAGCACGAGATTATGTTGCACGCTACGAGTATTGCACGATTTAAGATTTGCGACACATTATCATCTTACACGACGTAAAGCTGATATTACACGGTTCGGCAGGAGGGGAAAAATTTTGAGCGCGCGGTCGCCCGCGGTGGGTTAAACCATTGAGTCAGTGGGGGTCCTACTAAGGGTGGCTATGAGCCACATCAAGTGTTTAATGCTGACGAGACAAGTGTTTTCTGGAAGAAAATGCCAACATGAACTTATATCAGTCAGCAAGAGAAAAGTGCACCGGCTTCAAGACAGCAAAGGATCGCTTCACCTTGCTCCTTTTCGGTAATGCATCAGGTGATTTCAAGTGTAAGCCCATGGTTATTTACTGCCTAAGAATTCTCATGCTTTGCAGAAAAGGGAATTTGTTTTTCCTTCCTGCAAACTGTAAGTTTATTCAGATACACGGGGCCAGGAGCTGAGTCTCTACCCCTGCAACAACAATTAAGTGAGTACAGTTACATACATTATCATACATAGCAGCATATGTGTAGAGAACCTAGGATAACCCAAAAAAAGTCAATGGAAATACTAAGTCACTGACTTTTTTGGGTTATCCTAGGTTCTCTACACATATGCTGCTATATATGATAATCTTTGTAACTGTATCTGTGTATACCTGAATAAACTTACAGTTTATGGGAAGGAAAAACAAATAACCATTCCCACAAGCAGCCTTGTTGTTGTTGTTCAGCGGACACCACCCGCCTTACCCAGCCACCACGGACCCCACCATCCCAGCATTCGTACGTATTTCATAAGCGTCAAAAAGTCCGGCTACAAGCAAGCTGTGTTTGTGAAGAATAAGAGAGAGTGAATTGTGTTTTGATCTTGAATTAACAAAGAAAACAAAGATATTAGACAAGACATAACCCGTGGCCGTAATGAAGTGTTACTTTGTACACATAAAAAGATGTAAACATAAGTTTGTGTGACTGACTGACTTACTGACTGACTGACTGACTTGACTGACTGACTGACTGAATGAATGACTGCCTGACTTGACTGAATGAATGACTTACTGACTGACTGACTTACTTGATTGACTGACTGACTGACTTGACTGACTTACTGAATGACTTGACTGACTAACTGAATGACTTGACTGACTTACTGAATGACTTGACTGACTTACTGAATGACTTGACTGACTTACTGAATGACTTGACTGACTTACTGAATGACTTGACTGACTTACTGAATGACTTGACTGACTTACTAAATGGCTTGACTGACTTACTGAATGGCTTGACTGACTTACTGAATGGCTTGACTGACCTACTGAATGGCTTGACTGACTTACTGAATGGCTTGACTGACGTACTGAATGACTTGACTGAATTACTGAATGACTTGACTGACTTACTAAATGGCTTGACTGACTTACTGAATGACTTGACTGACTTACTGAATGACTTGAGTGACTTACTAAATGACTTGACTGACTTACTAAATGACTTGACTGACTTACTGAATGACTTGACTGACTTACTGAATGACTTGACTGACTTACTGAATGACTTGACTGACTTACTGAATGACTTGACTGACTTACTGAATGACTTGACTGACTTACTGAATGACTTGACTGACTTACTGAATGACTTGACTGACTTACTGAATGACTTGACTAGGAATCCACCTTGACAGTAGTCTTAAATTCCAAACACACATACAACAAATTTCCAAGAAAATCTCAAGGACAGTAGGTATATTATCTAAGATACGCTATTATGTGCCTCAACCAGCTCTCATTGCACTATATCATTCTCTTATCTACCCTTATCTCACCTATGGAATCTGTGCATGGGGCTCAACAACATTAAATCACCTTAGACCACTCATAACCCAGCAAAAGGCTGCAGTCAGGATGATAACAAATTCCCACTCTAGACAGCATACTCCACCTATATTCAGAACCTTAAAACTACTCACCATAAAAAATATTCATACCTATTCATGTGCCTTCTACATACAGTGGTACCCCGACTTACGATATTAATCCGTCAGAGAGGGCATATCTTAAGGCGAAACAATCGTTACTCGAATCAATTTTCCCCATAAGAAATAATGGAAATAAATTTAATCCGTCCAAGACTTCCAAAAGTAGTTAAATAAAATATTTTTTTGAACTTTTTGACATTAAATAATACAGAATTTAATAAAGAATACCTAAATACACATGTAAATATTGTACAATAACATGTCACTTACATTTATTGAAGAGTTGTTGATGTGTGGAGGACGGGAGGAGGGGAGAAGGTGGAGTAGTATGCTAGTGTTTGGAAGGGAATCCCTTCCATTAACACTGCAGGTACCAAGTTCTTTTCTGGGGTTACTGGCCTTTTCTTTGAATGCTACACTCCCTGCATGAATGCTACACTCCCTGCATGAATGCTACACTCCCTGCATGAATGCTACACTCCCTGCATGAATGCTACACTCCCTGCATGAATGCTACACTCCCTGCATCAATGCTACACTCCTGCATGAATGCTACACTCCCTGCATGAATGCTACACTCCCTGCATGAATGCTACACTCCCTGCATGAATGCTACACTCCTGCATGAATGCTACACTCCCTGCATGAATGCTACACTCCCTGCATGAATGCTACACTCCCTGCATGAATGCTACACTCCCTGCATGAATGCTACACTCCCTGCATGAATGCTACACTCCCTGCATCCCTGCTACACTCCCTGCATCCCTGCTACACTCCCTGCATCTTTGCTACACTCCCTGTATCCCTGCTACACTCCCTGCATGAATGCTACACTTCCTGCATGCCTGCTACACTCCCTGCATGCCTGCTACACTCCCTGCATAAATGATACACTCCCTGCATAAATGCTACACTCCCTGCATAAATGCTTCACTCCCTGCACATTCTTTACCACAGGCTTGGCACTAGGAGCTTTCTTGGGGCCCATGGTGGCTTATTTAGCAGTTGCAAGCACTAAAAACAGTGGAATAATGACAATATACTGGTATGAATGCGTGGGTGTGGGTGGGTGGTCGCTCTCACTTGTAAACAATAGCACACTGACGCTCCCTGGAGTGCGCGCTCAGCTGGGCGCCAAGCGGACAGGTTCGGTACGAATGTCGGTAGACGAAGCAAACATCGTAAGTCACAATCAAATTTCTTACGTTATAAATATCGGTTATCGAAAATAACGTAAGATGATAACATCGTAAGTCGGGGTTCCACTGTACATAAAACTCTACATGCTAATATCAACCCTGCGCTCAGAATTCTCCTCAACAACTTTAATAGGTCCCACGAACATGACACAAGACACAGATCACTATTTGACATACCCCGAGTCCATACTAACCAATGTAAAAATTCTATGAACATAAAGGGCCCCAGAATCTGGAATTCATTACCAGTAAATATCAAGTTAACCTTGTCGGAAAATCAATTCAAGACTCTTCTCAAAAATCACCTACTCACCCTATACTAAATACTCATACTGTAACAAACTTTCAAACCCAATATTATTTTACTTAAGATGATCTCAATTTGATATGTTCATCCTCCTTAACACTTGTTGCAATTTCATATCATCATATTGTCATTTAAAATCTTATAGTATCATCATTTTCTTAATGTGAAATAAAATATATATCTAGAAGAAACTCTAAAAAAAATTCTAGTATTGTTATTATACTAGTATAGCATCAACAT
Organism: Cherax destructor; assembly: GCA_009830355.1. NCBI lineage: Eukaryota > Metazoa > Arthropoda > Malacostraca > Decapoda > Parastacidae > Cherax > Cherax destructor. The sequence goes on along the minus strand of WNWK01010393.1, from coordinate 20,454 downwards.
ACTGTAACTTGAAATAAATTATACAACTAGATTAAACTCAACCAATTTCTCTTGTATTGTCTTTTAATAGTATGTATAACCATATTATAATTTAAATAATACAGAACTAGAATAAACTCAATCAATTTCTTTAGCATTAAGTACTTAGTGAATAAGTCTCTAGAATAAACTGCCCCTAATGCCATGGCATGCCAGTGGCTCTCCTTGCAGTACAGTTTTATAATTGTAACTACCAATAACATTGTACACTTGTAACATGCATAGAAATAAAAATATTATTATTATTATTATTATTATTATTACTGAATGACTTGATTGACTTACTGAATGACGACTGACTTACTGAATGACTTGACTGACTTACTGAATGGCTTGACTGACTTACTGAATGGCTTGACTGACTTACTGAATGGCTTGACTGACTTACTGAATGTCTTGACTGACTTACTGAATGGCTTGACTGACTTACTGACTGACTGACTGACTGACTTGACAGACTTAAAGTTAGACACTCAGTTCAACCATCGACTTCAGTTCCAGAACCTCTACTATCCACCTCAGCATAACTCTCCACTCTCTTCACAATCATCCACAAACACCAGCACCCACAATTTAAGGTAAATACTATTATGTATTTCTATTACATTTGTAGTCTTAAGCAGTAAAAACAATATAATACATCACGATAATGAACTACAATTACATATTCACTATTATTTTTGTAAGATCTGTTGGTCTAAAAAAAACTTGTTTGGCTTTTTGGGGACTCCCAGGAACGTAACCCTATTTTTCCCATAAGCTCTTTTAATTATTTAACACGAAATTATCTAACACGACTTTTTCAGGAGCGTAACTATCGTGCTAAATGACGGTCTACTGTATTTCATACGCGTCAAAAAAAAGTCCTCTGAGAGAGTGGATTGTGTTTTGATCTTTAAATTAATATATCTTGTATCTGCCAAGCAATCAAAGTGTTGCTCAAAGTGGCAAGAAAATGTATAAGCATTTAAGTCTTAGAATTAACGAAAAAGATATTAGACAAGACATAACCCGTGGCTGTAATGAAGTGTTACTTTGTACACATAAAAAGAGTTAAACATAAGTTTGTGTGACTGACTGACTTGACTGACTGACTGACTTGACTGACTGACTTACTTACTGACTGAATGACTTGACTGACTTACTGACTGAATGACTTGACTGACTTACTGACTGAATGACTTGGCTGACTTGACTGACTTACTGACTGACTGACCTACTGACTGACTGATTGACTTGACTGACTGACTGACTTGACTGACTTACTGAATGACTTGACTGACTTACTGACTAAATGACTTGACTACCTGGAGTCTACCTGGAGAGAATTCCAGGGGTCAACGCCCCCGCGGCCCGGTCTGTGACCAGGCATCCTGTTGGACCAGAGCCTGATCAACCAGGCTGTTACTGCTGGCCGCATGCAGTCCAACGTACGAACCACAGCCCGGCTGATCAGGTACCAACTTGAGGTGCCTGTCCAGTGCCTGCTTAAAGACATCCAGGGGCTTGTTGGTAATCCCCCTGATGTATGCTGGGAGGCAGTTGAACAATCTTGGGCCCCTCACACTTATTGTGTTGTCCCTCAACGTGCTAGTGGCACCCCTGCTCTTCATTGGGGGGATGTTACATCGCCTGCCGAGTCTTTTGCTTTCGTACGGAGTGATTTTTGTGTGCAAGTTTGGTACTAAGCCCTCGAGAATTTTCCATGTGTATATAATAATGTATCTCTCCCGCCTGCATTCTAGAGAGTACAGGTTTAGGAACTTCAAGCGTTCCCAGTAGTTGAGGTGGTTTATCGCACTTATGCGTGCGGTGAAGGTTCTCTGCACATTTTCAAGGTCAGCAATTTCACCCGCCTTGAAAGGTGAAGTTAGTGTGCAGCAATATTCCAGACTAGATAGAACAAGCGATCTGTAAAGTGTCAACATGAGCTTGGCATCCCGGGTTTTGAAGGTTCTCATTATCCATCCTGTCATTTTTCGAGCAGATGCAATTGCTACATTGTTAAGGTCCTTGAAGGTGAGATCCTCTGACATGATCACTCCCAGGTCTTTGACATTAGTTTTTCGCTCTATTGTGTGGTTGGAATTAGTTTTGTACTCCGATGAGATTTTAATTTCTTCACGTTTTCCGTATCTGAGTAATTGAAATTTCTCATCATTGAACTTCATATTGTTTTCTGCAGTCCATTTAAAGATTTGGTTTATGTCTGCTTGGAGTCTTGCAGTGTCTTCAATGGTGGACACTGTCATACAGATTCGGGTGTCATCTGCAAAGGAAGACACAGCACTGTGGCTTATATCCCTGTCAATGTCTGATATGAGGATGAGGAATAGGATGGGAGCAAGTACTGTGCCTTGTAGAACAGAGTTTTTCACAGTAGCTGCCACAGACTTTACTCTGTTGACTACTACTCTTTGTGTTCTATGTGTTAGGAAATTATAGATCCATCTACCAACTTTTCCTGTTATGCCTTTATCACGCATTTTGTGTGCTATTACACCATGGTCACACTTGTCAAAGGCTTTTGCAAAATCTGTGTATATAACATCTGCATTCTGTTTATCTTCTAGAGCATCCAGGACCTTGTCGTAGTGGTCCAGTAGTTGGGACAGACAGGAGCGGCCTGCTCTAAACCCATGCTGTCCTGGGTTGTGCAATTGATGGGTATCAAGATGGGTGGCGATCTTGCTTCTTAGAACCCTTTCAAAGATTTTTATGATATGGGACTTTAGCGCAATTGGTCTGTAGTTCTTTGCTATTGCTTTACTGCCCCCTTTGTGGAGCGGGGCTATGTCTGTTGTTTTTAGTAGCTGCGGGACAATCCCAGTGTCCATGCTGCCTCTCCATAGGATGTTAAAAGCATGTGATAGGGGCTTCTTGCAGTTCTTGATGAACACAGAGTTCCATGAGTCTGGGCCTGGAGCGGAGTGCATGGGCATGTCATTTATTGCCTTTTCGAAGTCATTTGGCGTCGTGATGATGTCAGAAAGGCATGCGTCTGTCAAGTTCTGTGGCACTCTTATAAAAAATAATTTAGGTTTTCGATTTTCAGTCTGGTTAGTGGCTCGCTAAAGACTGAGTCATACTGGGATTTAAGTAACTCACTCATTTCCTTGCTGTCATCTGTGTAGGACCCATCCGGTTTAAGTAGGGACCCAATACTGGTTGTTGTTCTCGACTTTGATTTTGCATAGGAAAAGAAATACTTAGGGTTTCTTTCAATTTCATTTATGGCTCTTAGTTCTTCCCGTGTCTCTTGATTCCTATAAGATTCCTTTAGTTTTAATTCGATGTTTGCTATTTCTCTGACTAGTGTCTCCCTACGTATTTCAGAGATATTGGCCTCCTGTAGCCGCTCCGTTATTCTGTGCCTTCGATTGTATAGGGAGCACCTCTCTCTTTCTAATTTGCATCATCTCCTCCTTTTCCTTAAGGGAATTTGCCTTGAGCAAACCTCAAGTACCACAGAGTTAATTTGTTCTAGACATAGGTTGGGATCCGTGATGCTTAGGCAATCTTCCCAGTTTATATCATTTAGGACTTGGTTTACTTGGTCCCACCTTATGTTTTTGTTATTGAAGTTGAATTTGGAGAAAGCTCCCTCACGGCTGATCACATTTTGTTGATCTGGGGCTCCCCGCATGCATGTCTGGACCTCTATTATGTTGTGATCTGAGTATATTGTGTTTGATATGATGACATTTCGTATCAGATCATCATTGTTGGTGAAGATGAGGTCCAGCGTATTCTCTAATCTTGTGGGCTCTACTATTTGCTGGTTTAAGGTGAACTTGGTGCAGAGATTTAAAAGTTCATGCATGTGTGAATTTTCATCTGAGCTGCCTCCTGGTGTTATCTCTGCTACCACATTGTTTGCAATGTTCCTCCATTTTAGGTGCCTGAGGTTGAAATCCCCCAGTAGCAAGATGTTGGGGGCAGGAGCTGGAACATTTTCCAGACAGTTGTCAATTTTCAGAAGCTGTTCCTGGAATTGTTGGGACGTTGCATCCGGGGGGCTTGTAGACAACCACGATGACCAGGTTTTGATTCTCGACCTTTATTGCTAATACTTCAACTACATCATTTGAGGCATTTAGTAGTTCTGAGCATATAAGTGACTCTGTGATATACAGGCCAACCCCCCTTTTTTGCCTGTTCACTCTGTCACTCTGTCACTCTGTCTGGTGGTCTGGTGGCTAAAGCTCTCGCTTCACACGGCGAGAGCCTGGGTTCGATTCCCAGCCAGGGCAGAAACATTGGGCGTGTTTCTTTACACCTGTTGTCTATGTTCCCCATCAGTAAAATGGGTACCTGGGTGTTAGTCGACTGGTATGAGTCGCATCCTAGGACACTGACCTAATCTGCCCGAAATGCTCAGCATAACAAGGGACTTTCTATATAGTAGTATGTCACTGATGTCAGCTAGGCCTGTATACCATGTACATGTACTTGTAGTAAATAAAGATATTATATTATTATTATAGGTTGTAGCCCGAGATCCATATTTCATTGTCCAAGTTATCTCTTATGTGGGTCTCTGTGAAAGCCGCAAACATAGCATTTGACTCTGTAAGCAGTCCACGAATGTAAGGTACCTTGTTGTTTGTTGCTGGCTTTAGACCCTGTATATTAGCAAAGATGAATGTAGTTGGATTGGTGGTATTGGTGGTATGGGGGAAGTCTTTTTTTCCTGGCTCTAATATCTGTTGTAATGGAGTGGAGGCCACTGACTGTGATTCCACTCCAGAAATGATTGCAGTTGGTGTACAATTTCTGTCATTTCCTGCCAGCTTTTTTTCTTTCCTGGCACTAAAAAACCTCTCTCTCCGGAGTGGCTGTGGCTACCCTGATTTTGCCATGGTCTGGATGTTCTGTGTCGCCTCGTACCCTTTAGGTGGTATGCCTGGCAATATAAGTTATAGCACTGTCTTTCCTGAATTGATGTGTGGCACATTTCAGGGTGGAAAAACTTACAGGACGGGACGTTGCATTTGCCTGTTTTCATATGGGAACGGCATTTTCTGGGGTGATCATAATTGCATGTCCCATCTGATTTCCCAGATTTTCCATGCCTGCAGATACCAAGTGCATAATATTCACATAGGCCTGGTTTCCGTTTGCCCTGGTTTTTTGTGACTGTGTTCCCCATTGGTGGGTGTATTTTTACTGTCCCAACTGTTATAGAAAGCTGTCATGTTTTTTATGAAGTCCGATTTGGTGTTGTCATCTTTTAATATCAATGTGGTTTTATTCCACAGTTCAGTCTCATTTGGACATACCCAAAAACACTTCCCTTGTTTAATATCTCGGGTGGTAGAGTCTTGAATGCCTACACAAGGGGCGTGGCAGCATTTACCACAAAAGATGCATGTAATCCATGCAGAGGAACGTTTGGTTGTTTGGTTGCATATTACACAGGGTTTCATGATTGATTTTTGTTGGTTGCTTTACTGTATATTCTACTAATAGGTTCCCTGAAGTGGTGATCCGTCTATTTGTATCGTATCTATTTTATTTGCATGTGTAAGTGTTGGACAATCTTACCTCGTAAAAGTTATTCTTACTGTTATTGTTTGGGTGTTTGATAAGGTCCCCTAAAACTCCGTCCGCTTATTGAATCCGGACTCGGATACCAGTTTTGAATCCAGTCAATGGTTCCCTTATTTCTTGGATCTGACGAGATCCAGTGTCACTTATTTAATGAATCCTGTAGGGATTGTCTGGGTTACGCGAGACAGATCACTGGAAGATGATTAAACAGAGTAATAATAATGATCGGTATGGTACAAAAGTATAACTTGCGTGTTGGAGATAAAACCGGTCCTTCTGGCAGCTCCTACTGTACGGCGGCCGTACCTCTGGCACCCTGGTTTACCTCTGGCACCCTGTTTACTTCTTGCACCCTGGTAAAACCTCACCCCGCTTTAACACCTGGGTTTCCGTGCACTTATGGTTAACTCTACTGGGTTTAGATTTTGTTTTTGTTTTTTCCTACACAACAACACTGCTGGTTTTTCCTATGATGACTGGAAGATATACGGACTTATGTTAGTGAAATCGTTCACTGACAACTCACAACTCGACACTGTTTATCGTATTTTTCAGCTGGACAAATTACGTATTTCCTCAGGATTGTGCCCCTTTTCGTATTTCATAAATTTTTATATCAATGTAATCACTAGATTTTGGTCAGGTATACTAACAGTTTAAAATTATCAATACACGGACTTGCGTGGTAAGGACCCGGCGGCCGCTGGCAACTGATTTCAAACACGAAACTCGTTAGGCCTACACTTCCGCCTTTGTTTTCACTTTAACATCTATTAACTTGTCTGTATACTATGGCACCACTGATATATTCACTATACAGATCTATCTTCACCCTATTTTCAGAGAGACTTTCCTTCCTCTGACAAATAAACGTTCGGTTTTGTTATTTCACACGGCACTTAAGTTCCCCTCTGGCTTTATGGCACTATGTTCTGGCACACTAATTCCCTTGTTTCTGTCTCTGTATAACTGTTTTCTGCCTGGTTTGTTGCGAGCACTGGAGGGATGTACCTTATAAGATCACTGGCACAGTTTTAAGGTTCTAGCACATAGAGGAGACCGCGAAAAACACAAAAAAACACGGAACAAAACGGACGCGTGTATAGGCCTCGGCCTATATATGACCACACTGACTGACTGACTTACTGACTGAATGACTTGATTGACTGAATGACTGACTTGACTGACTGAATGACTGAATGACTTGACTGACTTACTGAATGACTTAAAGTTAGACACTCAGTACAACCATCGACTTCAGTTCCAGAACCTCTACTATCCACCTCAGCCCAGTAGGGCCACAGCATAACTCTCCACTCTTCACAATCATCCACAAACACCAGCACCCACAATTAAAGGTAAATACTATTATTTCTGTTACATTTGTAGTCTTAAGCAGTAAAAACAACATAATACATCACGATAATGAACTACAATTACATATTCACTTTTATTTTTGTAAGATCTGTTGGTCTAAAAAAAACTTGTTTGGGTTTTTGGGGACTCCTAGGAACGTAACCCTATTTTTCCCATAAGTTCTTTTAATTATTTAACACGAAATTATCTAACATGACTTTTTCAGGAACGTAACTATCGTGCTAAATGCCTGTCTACTGTATGGCAAAAACAAGTCAACTATCGCTTCTATCCTGGCAAAGAAAAAACACATCAAGGAAGCTGATGTTGCAAAAAATGTTGATATGCTAACCAAAAATGGACCACAAATAGTCGAACAGGTTGAGAAGTTGTTGCTGGTGTGGATCAAGGATAAAGAGTTAGCGGGTGATAGTGTGTCGGAGACAATCATTTGTGAAAAGGCAAGGCAGTTGCATGCCGATCTTGTAAAGAAAATGCCTGTCAAACCAGCCTCTGCTGGTTTGACAGATTTAAGAAGCATAGTGGCATACACAATGTGGTAAGGCATGGTGAGGCTGCCAGTTCAGACAAACGTGCAGCTGAAAAATTCATAACTGAATTTCAGGACTACATAAAGACTGAAAATTTGAAACCCAAACAAGTGTTCAATTGTGACGAAACAGGTCTGTTTTAGAAGAAAATGCCCAACAGGACCTACATTACTCAGAAGGAAAAGGCACTGCCAGAACACAAGCCTATGAAAGACAGGCTAACTCTCTTTGTTTTGTTGTAACGCTAGTGGGGATTTTAAAGTGAAGCCTTTACTGGTACAGTGGTACCTCGAGTTACGATATTTTTTCGTTCGAGAATGCTGTTCAAGTGCCATTACCAAACGAATTTATCCCCATAAGGAATAATGTAAAATAGACTAGTCCTTTTACACCTCCAAAAATATACTTACAAAAGCATTTAAAAAAATAAACTTACATAAAAGGGCGATTTTGGGGACCATCGTAACTCGAGGTACCACTGTATATCACTCAGAAAATCCCAGTGTGTTCAAGAAACACAATGTCGTCAAGAATAGATTGTGTGTGTTGTGGAAAGCTAATCATAAGGCATGGGTCACAAGGCAAATTTTCAAAGAGTGGGTCCATGAAGAGTTTGGCCCCAGTGTGAAAACATACCTCCTGGAAAATAAATTGGACCTCAAGTGCCTCCTGTTACTGGACAATGCTCCTGCACATCCTCCAAACTTCTTAGACCTACTGTGTAAGAACTTCAGTTTTATAAAAGTGAAGTTCTTGCCTATTAACACCACTCTTCTCCTACAGCCCACGGACCAGCAGGTCACTTCTAACTTCAAAAAACTTTACACAAAAGAAAAGTGCTTTGAAGTGACTTCAGACACTCGATTGACCCTAAGAGTGTTCTGGAGGAATCACTTCAATATCTACAATGCCATAGGCCTTATAGGTAAGATGTGGAAGGGAGTGACTTCCAGAACTTTGAACTATGCTTGGAGACAAATGTGGCCAGGTTGTGTCCAAGAGAGGGTTTTTGAAGGGTTTGAGGATGACCACACTGACCCTGCCAACCCTCTGCCTGTTGTGGAAGGTACTGTGGCATTGGGCAAGTCCCTGGGGTTGGAGGTGAGTGGCAAGGATGTGGAAGAGTTGGTGGATGACCACAATGAAGAGCTAACCACTGAAGAGCTGGAACTGGAAAAGCATCAGACCAGAGTTCAGGAATTTGCTTCACAGGAGGAGGAAGAGGGAGTAGATGAGGTGCCTTCTTCAGAGATTAACAAAATTTGTGCAATGTGGAATAAGGTGCAGGCATTTGCTGAAAAAATATCACCCTGAGCAAGCTGAAACAAACCATATCTGCAACATGTTCAGTGACAAAACACTGTCCCATTTTAGGGACATCTTAAAGAGGCGCCAGAAACAGAGGACTCTTGACAGTTATTTTTTGAGACAGGGGTCCAGTGTCTCAAACTGGTCCTAGTGGCATTAAAAGAAAAAGAAGGGAATTAACCCCAGATAAGGACTTGTAACTGAAGTCTTTATGGAGGGGGATTCCCCTTCCAAACACTAAGCCCTCCCTCACTCCTCCTCCCTATCTTCCAGATGCCATCAACAATCTTCAATAAAGGTAAGTAAAAATGTTATTTTATATGTTAATTTAAATGTTTGTATTTATTTACTAATAACTGTACTATGTATAATTGCTGTGTGTATGTAAAACTATAATTAATATCATTAAAATGTATTTTTTGTGTATATTTTTGGTTTCTGGAACGGATTAATTGTACAGTGGACCCCCGACTTTCGGCCGGTCTGAGTATCGGCCGGTTCGAGTTTCGATCGTTTTTTCGGCCCAATTTTTCCCCGACTATCGGCGCGCGTACTTGACCTGTCCGCCTGCCCGCGCTTGCGTGCCTCCCCACGCAGGCTCAGTCTAGCTTTGTTTATCCTTGAGTGAACATTACCCAGCGCACTCATTCAAACATTTCACAATAATTTTATTGTCACTGTGAAATATAAGTCACCATGGGTCCAAAGAAGCTTCCTAGTGGCAGGAGTATAGCAGGCATGCAGGGAGTGTAGCAGACATGCAGGGAGTGTAGCAGGCATGCAGGGAGTGTAGCAGGCATGCAGGGAGTGTAGCAGGCATGCAGGGAGTGTAGCAGGCATGCAGGGAGTGTAGCAGGCATGCAGGGAGTGTAGCAGGCATGCAGGGAGTGTAGCAGGCATGCAGGGAGTGTAGCAGGCATGCAGGGAGTGTAGCAGGCATGCAGGGAGTGTAGGCATGCGAGTGGGCATGCAGGGAGTGTAACAGGCATGCAGGGAGTGTAGCAGGCATGCAGGGAGTGTAGCAGACATGCAGGGAGTGTAGCAGGCATGCAGGGAGTGTAGCAGGCATGCAGGGAGTGTAGCAGGCATGAAGGGAGTGTAGCAGGCATGAAGGGAGTGTAGCAGGCATGAAGGGAGTGTAGCAGGCATGTACGAAGTGTAGCAGGAAGGCAAAGAGTGGGGATTTCCCTTCCAAACACAAAGACCTCCCTCACTCCTCCTCCCTATCTTCCAGATGCCATCAACAATCTTCAATAAAAGTAAGTAAATATGTTATTTTATGTGTTTATTTAAATGTGTATTTAAATGTTTGTATTTATTTTCTAATAACTATAATACGTATGTATAATTGTTTTGTATATGTAAAACTATAGTTATTCTTTAAAATGAATTTTTTGTGAATATTTTTGGGTGTCTGGAACGGATTAATTGTATTTACATTATATCTTATTGGAAATAATGGTTCAACTTTCGGCCAGTTCGATTTAAGGCCTAGCTCCTGGAACGGATTACGGCCGATATTTGGGGGTCCACTGTACAGTGGAACCTCTACTTACGAATTTAATCCGTTCCAGGAGCTTGCATGCAACTAGATTTGCTCATTTGCAGAGTCAATTTTCCTCATTTAAATTAATTGAAATGGAATTACAGGTCTCCCTCAACATTCGCGAGGGTTAGGGGATCAAGAGCCTTGAGAATGTTGAAAAATCGCGAATGTTTGGTGCCCCAATATATTGTAGAGAAATATAATACAATACTGCTTCCTTAACCTATTGAACCATGAACAATCATAAAACACATATAAACATCGTAAAATAATGTACTATATACATATTATTTTGACATGAGCTGCCTGTGGAGGGAGGCCTGTAATAGTATAATTATACAATACGTATTTTATAGTGTTGTGAAGTGTCATGGGGAATCAAGAGTTACTGACACACTGCTGCTTCTCCACCTGCTGTAGCTCCGCCCACTTTGTAATGATGCCAAATGTTGAATTAAATATGTATACATTAGAAAAAAAAAAAAAATGAAACTCCAACCTGATAACTTTATTTTAATTTGCATAACTCATATATTACAGAAAACAATAAAAATGTAAAATACACATACAACGAGTTAAGCTTACAGAAAAATACATTAAATTCACCATCTAACATCATTACGAAGTGGGAGGAGCTATTGGAGGGAGGGAGAGGCGAGCAGTGTCTGGTGAGTCGTCATAGGTGGTGGATGTTAGCCTTAGCGCTAATAAAATGTTGTGTAATTACACTAATAAAGGTTATCTATCTATTACATTTATTCCAAATTGATATCAGAAACATGATAAATACCCTAGAACTGTAATAAAGATGCTGAAATGAATAATATTTAGAGCACTCCACAGCAATTATTATTATTATTATTATTATTATTATTATTATTATTATTATTATTATTATTATATCCCTACAATATATTGTAGGGAAATAATAATAATACATAATAATATTAATAATAATAATAATAATAATAATAATAATAATAATAATAATAATAATACTTTATTGAGACATTGTACAATTATATATGGTAGACATAGTTATACATAGTTATTACATAGTTATTACTTAGTTGACATGATAAAGTATTAATAATGACATGATAAATAATTAATAATAATTGCTGTGGAGTGCTCTAAATGTCAGCTACCAAATACTGATGACATTTAAAGTGCTCCAGATCAATTATTATAAATTATTATTATTCTAAAAATAATAAATGCTATTTTTGCATTTGTTCTTATAACAAGAGTGATTTAGGCATGTTTACCCTGATGTAAACATCTTTTATGGTGGCGGTCTGCCTGCTTCTCTTACACCACTCATATAATATGGCATATATTATTCATTTCAGCATCTTTATTACAGTTCTAGGGTATTTATCATGTTTCTGATATCAATTTGGAATAAATGTAATAGATAGATAACCTATATTTAGTACATTCATTACTTACTGCTTCCTTAACCTATTGAACCATGAACAATCATAAAACGCATGAAAACAGTAAAATATTGTACTATATAGTACTACATACATGTTATACTGTAGTTTAATAGCAAATAATGAACGAAGAAAACACTCAGTGAGTGAGTGGTGGGCGGGCTGGCTGCCGGATCGGAAGGAAGGTAGTAGGGACGCTCGGGTGGCGGGAAATTTAAATATGATTTAAAGAAGGCATCTTCAACCTGAGACTTAGTAGAAATAATGAGCTGTTGGCATGTTGACGCTGACGGAGAGTAAAGAAGGCATCTTCAACCTGAGACTTAGTAGAAATAATGAGCTGTTGGCATGTTGATGCTGACGGAGAGTAAAGAAGGCATCTTCAACCTGAGACTTAGTAGAAATAATGAGCTGTTGGCATGTTGACGCTGACGGAGAGTAAAGAAGGCATCTTCAACCTGAGACTTAGTAGAAATAATGAGCTGTTGGCATGTTGACGCTGACGGAGAGTAAAGAAGGCATCTTCAACCTGAGACTTAGTAGAAATAATGAGCTGTTGGCATGTTGATGCTGACGGAGAGTAAAGAAGGCATCTTCAACCTGAGACTTAGTAGAAATAATGAGCTGTTGGCATGTTGACACTGACGGAGAGTAAAGAGGCATCTTCATCCTGAGACTAAGTAGAAATAATGAGCTGTTGGCATGTTGACACTGACGGAGAGTAAAGAAGGCATCTTCAACCTGAGACTTAGTAGAAATAATGAGCTGTTGGCATGTTGACGCTGACGGAGAGTAAAGAAGGCATCTTCAACCTGAGACTTAGTAGAAATAATGAGCTGTTGGCATGTTGACGCTGACGGAGAGTAAAGAAGGCATCTTCAACCTGAGACTTAGTAGAAATAATGAGCTGTTGGCATATTGACGCTGACGGAGAGTAAAGAAGGCATCTTCAACCTGAGACTTAGTAGAAATAATGAGCTGTTGGCATGTTGACGCTGACGGAGAGTAAAGAAGGCATTTTCAACCTGAAACTTAGTAGAATAATGAGCTGTTGGCATGTTGACGCTGACGGAGAGTAAGAAGGCATCTTCAACCTGAGACTTAGTAGAAATAATGCCTTCTTTACTCTCCGTCAGTGTCAACATGCCAACAGCTCATTATTTCTACTAAGTCTCAGGTTGAAGATGCCTTCTTTACTCTCCGTCAGCGTCAACATGCCAACAGCTCATTATTTCTACTAAGTCTCAGGTTAAAGATGCCTTCTTTACTCTCTGTCAGCGTCAACATGCCAACAGCTCATTATTAAATATGATTTGGTGGGTGGGAATTTGGCGGCTGGGAATTTGGCGGCCGGGAATTCGCGAATGTGTGAAGCCCACGAAAGTGGAAAACGCAAATGTTGAGGGAGACCTGTAATCCGTTCCAGTGGAATTCCAGGCTCCACAAAATACTTCAATAATTTCCCAAATATCAACTCTATGGCTTATTTATCTATCACAATTCATCTAATAAGACATAATAAACAATATTAATAACATAGATACATGATATATACACTAGAATGAATGAAATATTACGTGAGTAGTGTTAGTGGAGGCGGAGTCAGTGGCCATTGTTGTTGCTCCTGGCATACCTTCCCATGCTTTTATAACAGAAAACTGAGTGTTTGTAAGGCAAACTCTATTAGATCGTCCTTTTTCTATCGCTTAATGGCTACACTCCTAATGGTACACTCTCAATGGTACACTCTCAATGGTACACTCTCAATGGTACACTCTCAATGGTACACTCTCAATGGTACACTCTTAATGGTACACTCTTAATGGTACACTCATAATGCTACACCTAGTTTGTGTTTATGTATGATTTCCTGCTTTAATTCCATGGAAATCATCCTCATTTTCTTCTCAGCACTGTCCTTTGCACTTGCTTTCTTAAGACCCATGGTTAGAAAGAAGAAATTTCGCAAAATAACTGCAAGAAACGTAATGAAAACAGGAAAAATTCCCTCCCTCCCTGAGCGGCGATGTTTTGATACACACTGCCATCTTGTGGTGGCGATCTGAAACTCACTTATAGTACAGTGGTACCCCGACTTACGATATTCTTTCATTCCAGAATGCTGTTCAAGTGCCATTACCAAACGAATTTATCTCCATAAGAAATGATGTAAAATAGACTAGTCCTTTTAGACCCCCAAAATTACACTTACAAAAGCATTTAAAAAAATCAACTTACATAAAAGGGTGTGTTTGGGGACCATCGTAAGTCGGGGTACCACTGTATTATTATTATTATTATTATAATTACGTATTTTTTAGTACTTACGTATTCTTATAATAATAATTCTTATAATAATTATTATTATATTATACATATCATTATTATTATTATTATTATTATTGTTATTATTATTATTATTAGTAGTAGTAGTAGTAGTAGTAGTACGTATGTATTCTTATAATAATACTCTTGCTTACCATTTGGAATTTTTATTCACACAAAAAATAGAAGATTTACTGTTATGCAGACTATTGCATTATTGTAATATTGTACAAATAATGTCAACCCATTCGGACAGGTATTGGACAGTGACGTCATTTGTTTACTCTTGAACATCGCCAAAAATCAAACATTTCAGCTACTTTGAGCTCAATTTCAAGGTACTTTTCATTGTGAAAGCAATCAAAATCATATCTATGTCTGTAATATATCTTCCATTCTATCAATTGAGACCAAAAAAACGAGAATACAACCATAAAAACCATACGAAAATATACCGCTAAGGGCCGGCTAAGGCTGAGAAGTGAACTCAGTTATTTAGTCAGATTTCTTTCAATTTTGGTGTACATTAAGAAACATCTTTCCATCATACATTGCCCAAGTTTCAATAAGATAGTCCAACAAACAAATGAGATCCAATTCCCTAGATCAAGGGCAAGAGCCCCTCACCAGCGTCAAGGAACCTCCCTTGAGGCCCACTCGCATCTGGAAATTTCGCTCGCCTATGGAAGCAAAAAATCGACCGATCGACTGCTCGCATCTGGAAAAACTCGCACGTGGATGCGCTCGTTAGTAGAGGTTCCACTGTATTTCCATTATTTCTTATGGGAAATATTGCTTCGAGTTTCGAACATTTCGAGTTTAGAACTAGCTCCTGGAACGGATTAAGTTCAAAACTCGGGGTTCCACTGTATTTCTGTAATATATCTTCCATTCTATCAAATGATATTAAAACAACAAGAATACAACCATAACAACTATGCGAATATACACAGCAAATTCATAGTTTTTTGTCATTATGCAATACTTGCAGGGCTTTTTTTTACCACACAGACCTATTATCTCATATGTAGGCCCAATTTTACTGGTTACAGCTTATCTGAGTGAGCTAAGCTCATGGTGACCGACAGTGGCTTCAAAGCCACCTTATCTTTTATGGACAATATATGGTGTACAGTTGACCCCCAGATTACGATAGCGTCGAATTACACTAAATTCGGTTAGCAATACATTTTTCCGAAAAAATATTGGCTCAGTTTACGATGATCCGCTCAGAATACGCTATTCATCTTGGACGCGTACACGTGCCCTGGAACGGCACAACGCACTATCCACAGTCAGTGTGCTATTGTTTACCAGCGAGTGAGCGTCACCCCCACCACCAACGCATTCATACCATACATTTTGTCATTATTCCATTGTTTTTAGTGCTTGCAACTGCTAAATAAGCCACCATGGGTCCAAAGAAAGCTCCTAGTACCAGCCCTGTGGTAAAGAGGCTGAGAAATACGGTAGAAGTGAAGAAGGAGATAATAGCAAAATATGAAAGTGGAGTGCATATCGCTGAGCTGGCCAGGCTGTATGGCAAAGCCTACTCAACCATCGCTACCATTGTGGCCAAGGGAAATAAAATCAAGGAAGCTGTTGTTGCGAAAGGTGCAAATATGATCACAAAACAGAGATTGCAAGTGCTGAAAGATGTGGAAAATTTGTTGTTGGTGTGGATCAACGAGAAGCAATTAGCAGGAGATATTGTTACGCAGGCAATAATATCTGAAAAAGCAAGGCAGTTGCATGATGATCTCGTCAAGAAAATGCCTGCAACGAGTGCTGAAATGAACGAATTTAAAGCCAGCAAAGGCTGGTTTGACAGATTTAAGAAGCATAGTGGCATACATAGTGTTGTGAGGCATGGTGAGGGAGCCAGTTCTGACAAAAGTGCGGCTGAAAATTACGTGAATGAATTCAAGGGGTACATAGAGGCTGAACAATTCCAACCCCAACAAGTATTCAATTGTGGCGAAACAGGCCTGTTTTAGAAGAAAATGCCAAACAGGACCTTCATTACACAGGAGGAAAAGGCACTGCCAGGACACAAGCCTATGAAAGACAGGCTAACTCTTATGCTTTGTGCCAATGCCAGTGGTGATTTCAAAGTGAAGCCTTTACTGGTGTATCACTCTGAAAATCCCAGAGCGTTTAACAGATGCAGTGTCGCCAAGGCTAATTTGTGTGTGAGGTGGAAGTCTAACAGTAAGGCATGGATCACAAGGGAAATTTTCTTGGATTGGTTCCATGAGGCCTGGTCACAGACCGGGCCGCAGGGGCGTTGACCCCTGGAACTCTCTCCAGGTATACTCCAGGTATGAAGTGTTTGGCCCCAGTGTGAAGAAATATCTCGAGGAAAATAATTTGCCACTTAAGTGCCTTCTGATAATGGACAATGCTCCTTGTCATCCTCCAGACTTGGCAGAGCAAATGGTGAAGGATTTTAAGTTCATCAAAGTGAAGTTCTTGCCCCCTAATACCACTCCTCTCCTCCAGCCCATGGACCAGCAGGTCATTTCCAACTTTAAAAAACTCTACACCAAAGCAATGTTTCAAAAGTGCTTTGAAGTGACCACAGACATGAATATGACCCTAAAAGACTCTTGGAAAGATCATTTCCATATCCTGCATTGTGTAAACCTTATAGGTAAGGCATGGGAGCAAGTGACTACCAGGACTTTGAACTCTGTCTGGAGAAAATTGTGGCCACACTGTGTCCAAGAGAGGGATTTTGAAGGTTTTGGGGCTGAGCCTCAGAGCCCTGAGCCTGTTGTGGAAGAAATTGTGGCACTGGGCAAGTCCATGGGGTTGGATTTTTGTACCGAGGATGTGGAAGAGGACAACGAAGAGATAACCACTGAAGATCTGCAAGAGCTTCAACAGCAACAGCAACAACAGACCACAGTTCAGGAAAATGGCTCAGAGGAGGAGGTGGAACAGAGATGGAGGAAGTTGCCTTCTTCAATGATTAAGGAGATTTGTGGAATGTGGACCAGGGTGCAAGGCTTTATGGATGAATATCACCCTAACAAAGCTGTTGCAGGCCGTGCTGGCAACCTGTACAATGACACTGTGGTGTCCCATTTCAGGGATGTTTTAAAGAATTGCCAGACACAGAGTTCCCTGGACAGATTTTTTGTGAGAGAGGGGTCCAGTGACTCTCAACCTGGTCCTAGTGGCATTAAAAGAAAAAGGCCAGTAACCCCAGAAAAGAACTTGCCACCTGCAGTGTTAATGGAAGGGGATTCCCCTTCCAACCACTAGCAACTCCTCCATCCTCCCCCCTCCTCCCATCTTCCACACATCAACAACTCTTTAATAAAAGTAAGTGACATGTTATTGTACTTTTATTCTTAATATATCATTGTTTTCTGTGTCATTTAATATATATTTAATGTACAAATATATTTTATTTTAATACTTTTGGGTGTCTGGAATGGATTAATTTTATTTCCATTATTTCTTATGGGGAAAATAGATTCGGATTACGATATTTTCGGTTTACGCTAAGCCCTCTGGAACGGATTAATATCATAATCTAGGGGTCCACTGTATGTGCTTTACACAATGAGAAGCATTTCTTTTATTCATTCAAACCATAGCTAGGGCTAAAAGTGAGCAGGTTATAACAATAAATGGAAAAAAGATACTGGAATGACTTACGCAGCAAGTAGCTCCATTCCAGGCGATCCTGGAATTTTAAAATTATGCTACCCAAAATTAGGGCCGGATTACTGATGGAACTGGATTACTGATTGCCGCATTAGCGATGGCCGACCTGTACTACCTCACTATTATCAGTTTAATTAATGATAATCACTTCAATACGTACCTAACTTTTATATAAATATGCAATAATGTACAATAAAATGCTAGTGGCCTTCTTTATAATTAATATTTTATAACATGTAAACCACACATTGTAAGCTTTACAAGAACATTTTCGTTTTCATATTCTTAAAACTTACTAACTTAACTTGCTGTTGTCTGAGCACCTAACACCTGCTGCTACTTGACCACCTAACACCTGCTGCTGCCTGAACACCTAACACTTGCTGCTCCCTGTGCACCTAAAACCTCACACTTGCTGCTCCCTGAGCACCTAACACCTTAACTTGCTGCTCCCAATGCACCTAACACCTCACACTTGCTGCTTCCTGAGCACCTAACACCTCACACACTCAACACCTGAGCACCTAACACCTCACACACTCAACACCTGAGCACCTAACACCTCACACTCAACACCTGAGCACCTAACACCTCACACACTCAACACCTGAGCACCTAACACCTCACACACTCAACACCTGAGCACCTAACACCTCACACTCAACACCTGAGCACCTAACACCTCACACACTCAACACCTGAGCACCTAACACCTCACACACTCAACACCTGAGCACCTAACACCTCACACACTCAACACCTGAGCACCTCACACACTCAGTACCTGAGCACCTCACACACTTAATACCTGAGCACCTAACACCTTACACACTCAACACCTGAGCACCTAACACCTCACACACTCAACACCTAAGCACCTAACACCTCACACACTCAACACCTGAGCACCTAACACCTTACACACTCAACAAGACACAGACGGAAATATGAAATGAAATTCAAATGTTTATTTCCTTGTAAAGCTTACCATGTGTAGTTTACATGTCATAAAATATTAATTACAAAGAAGGCCACTAACATGCCTAGGCATTTCAGGCAGACTAATACTAATTCTTACTCTATATTGATATAGGTTATGGAGCATACTGATATAAAAGTTAGGTAACTGCAGTGATTAATTAGATTTAGAATAGTGAGGTAGTACAAAATATTTAACAATATAACAATTAGTAAATTTAGTAATGGGAATGGTTTTTGTCTTTTCATGATACACAGTTTCTATTAAAGCTCCTATATTGGAGTATCTCAGGCAAACTTAGTACTAACTTAAGATTTATTAGGCAATAGCTATTATTAGGAATGGAAAAATAAACATTGTGTCGGTATTTTATACCATTTATTTCCATTATTAAGAATTTTATGTTTACAGTCATTTAGGTGAGTGTAAGTGTACATTAGGGGAAATTACAGATAACGAGAGTAAGTCTATTTTGTTTTGGATGTGTTCATGATACAAAAAGAGAAAAGGTGGTTTTCACATAATTAGCTGATGATAGAGTGTTAACCTTACAGAGACTGATTAATATCAATGACCTAATCCTTAGTCTGCGTTAGTGCAACAGTTGTATTAGTAACTGCAACCTCACAATCTTACATTTCTCCCAAAACTGATTATATATTAATGTAATTAACTTCATTTTTGTTCTAATAATCTGCTACCTCACTATATTAAATTTCCCACTAAATATAATTGTACATCCTATTTTACTATATATATATCTTTTAACGTCTCTGTAACCATTTACTTTTATTTTTTTATTTTTAATACAAATCTATCATTACCTTTTCCCAACCCAATCTATTTACAATATTAGTAATTACTTTTTACTTGAAATTTAATTACAACCTTTTCACTTTTGTTTTTCTTTTTATATTTTTATAATCAAACAATTACCTTATTGTGTATGTGACTTAGTTTATTTTTTCTTATAAGCTATTACCAAATAAGTGCAATTATTTACTCATACTTTTAAATACCTTTTTACCAAAAGCAAATTCCAGTCACTTTATTTGCTTAATTGTACTCTTATATTCAAACAACTACCTCATTGTGTATATGACTTACTTTATATTTCCTTTATAAGCAACTACCTGATAAGTGCAATCATTTACTTATATTTTATAAATACTGTTTACCATTAGCCAACTTTAGTCAACTTTCAGTCACTTTATTTGCTTAATTGTATTCATATATTCTAACAACTACCTCATTGTATATGTGACTTACTTTATATTTCCTTTATAAGCATCTACCTGATAAGTGCAATCATTTACTTATATTTTATAAATACCTTTTACCATTAGCCAACTTCAGTCACTTTATTAACTTCAATTTAATCAAAACTACTTTTAATATTAGTCAAATCTGTTTTAACTTCTAGTTCAATAGCTCTTTGCATTCATTAACCTCTTATTGCCTTTCATATACTAAAAGTTTCAACCAGTGCCACATTGAATCAAAATTTCTTTTCCATACCAATTTAATACTAGTCATTGAAGTTGTTCTAACCATTCATTAGACAGTTAAATTAGTATATCATTAACATTATTCAAATATCCTATATCACTGTAAAAATTCCTGTAAACACTTGCACATAATTGTGTTAATCCATTAGCAAGTAAGACTTTAATCTAATAC